>JAWNBB010016443.1:0-10047 GCA_036325645.1 Balantidium ctenopharyngodoni
AATCCCCAATCCCCAATCCCCATAATAATAATAATAATAATAATAATAATAATAATAATAATAATAATAATAATAATAATAATAATAATAATAATAATAATAATAATAATAATAATAATCATCATAATAATAATCAAACATCGCTTCTAGGATAGAGCTTATATCCAGTTATATTCTTTTTTGACATGAGTTTTCAAGATTACAAAACAGTGCTTCGAATTGTTGCTTTCTTTCTCTGGATTTAAACTGAGGTCCTCCCTCTTTTTTTCTTTATATGCAAAGTCTGAAAAATTAACGATATATGTTTTTATCCAACTATTTGACTTTTTTAACCATATTAGCTTTTGTAAATACCGTTCAATAACCATAAAGAGTTCAACTGATCAGTAATCAAATCCTACTGTTTTTTGGGTTTTACTCGTATCTGAATTACATTCTGTTTATGCAGTATTATAGCAACCCTGATTGAGGACACCGATTAAAAATGTTAAAGATAAGATAAAAATTTCATTTGATAATAAAGATGGAACGCCGAAAGAAGAGTCTAGGAGCCACTCTGAGTGAGGATTTCAAGCCATCGTCTTTAAAAACCAAAGCAAAACATCAAAAAAGTCTTTGTTTGGAAGCACATATTATAAACAAAAAGGATGCCGAATAAATCACATATTTACGGATATAATTGAACAACGCATTATAAACAATAAAACGATGTTTGAAGGGTAAATGATATACACAGATATAAACGATTTGGCCTTTCATAAAGTTTTACAAATGGCATTCATTCAGACATGCGTAAAAAAAATCTATTTAAAACTAAAAAATTTCATAAATATACTCACTGAATTAATAGTAAGCGGAAACTAGAAAAATAGTTACGGCCGACACAAACCAAATATATTTTCTGAAATAAAATAACTAGATTTACATCCAACTTAAATGAAGGAGTTTTTCTTTAAAAATGTAATAATGTAATTATATACAAATATTCAGAACAATACCAACAACCTTAAATCGAATCAATGCTTAGATCAGCATTCCAACTAATTATAAAAAAACAAATCACAAAGGCAGTTCCAAATAATCGCATTTAGTTACACTATTCCCACCTGACATCTGTGATATTAATTATAAAACAATAGTTTTTCAACAACACTGTAAGCGAGACAAAAATAGCATGATCCCAGCGACTTCCGAGATTGACAAAATTAACGCAAATCCATTTTATCACTGAATAAAATAACAAGACGGTATCAACTTCTTCAACTTTCAGAAGTGAATGCAAGAACCCCCTTGATAGGATGTACGAAAATTACATTGAGATTCTTAGAAAGATCCTCTATAAAAACAATTTAATAAAACGTAATTGTACTTCTTGATCAAATATATTCTATGGTTTTATTTAGTTAAAAAATAAGTAACATTATCTACAACTTAAAATATCAATAAAAACAATTATTTAATATTTTACCATTTTCGAAGAACCTCCCGCTTCCGCCTTAGAACATCAAATATATTAACTATACAACAAACAATTACAATTACAAAATAATTATTTATCTCATCAACTTAATCAAATAATTTCTGTATTCATTTGAATCTTCTTAATATATCCAATATATAAATTATAATAATATTATATATATATAAAAATAATATGCAAGCGAAAAAGAAAGGAAACAACAATCGCTATCAAGAAGAGCAGAGTAACATAGACTACGCTATTCATAGTCAACGTAGCCCAGTTCGTTTAGAGAAAGACACAAATGATTCTGAAATTCGTGAAATGATTTACGTTGACCCTTCTGATATTAACTTCAGAAATCCGCAAATGAGTCCTACGACAGAGGGCCGTCAAAGCCAAATACGTTCACCAAATACCGCAATAGGACACAGTGTACTCACAAATGTTAAAAAAGATTTCAACGAAAAAGGTGATCAAGATACTTCCTGACGCCGACAGCTTCCATCGATGAGAGCAAGCATGAACCAAGGAAAGAAAGAAGAAAGAGAAGAGAGAAGTCCGAAAACTATAAATGTTGGAGATACGGAGAAGGACTGAGAATATAACATTAAAACATGAAACCAAAAGCGTTCGCCGAGAAATGTTAACGCGAGTCCGAATCAAGGATATCAAACCTATACCGCGGCGGTTGAAGGCGGGAATATTTACCTAGATCAACCAATGCAATCAAGCTTTAATCAAGAGAATCAATATCCAATAAATTCTCCTTTGATTAACGAGTATGGAGCGAGGCAAAACCCCGATTACCAAAACAGCAGAGAAATGAACTACTCGTCGAATCCACGGGACTATAGAGGAGGTCAAGTTCCAATACAAAAAATGAGCCCAACTAAAAACGTCGACGATGACAGTGCGAGTGATTTCAAAGGTAATGAATCTCATTTGAAAGACCTAAAGAGTCAAATGAACAAAAACTCAGGAATGGTCCAACAAGACGGAGATGGCTTAAACGAAGGTTCGAGAGCGCTTCGTAACGACTTCGAAAAAAGTGGAGACTATGCGAAAGGCAAAGCCATGAGAGAGACCTTAACGGAAGCAGAGATAAAAAAGCTAGTCCGTAAAATTACGAAAGGCTACGACTCGCAAAGAGGTATAGACGGTCGATTAATTAATATGTCCCAGACAACGATTGCAGCTGGTGCTAGCAATGCGTTATTCAACGATAGATATAGAGTTCTTCAAAAAATGAATAAACTTAGCAGTATTTTACTTGCTAAAAATAGAGGTAGTCTAACAGACTCACAGCAGAATTACGGAAACATCGACGATCAAAGGAAAACCTTTGATAGAAACACCTTAAATTCTTCTTTAGTGAATAGAGGCGACAAACGCTCAACAATCTCTCGATCCCCCCAAAACAGATTTTTGTTCTATTCTTTAGCGATGTTAAGCTCCAAAGGGCCTAACTGCGAGGACAGAATAATTCTCAGGAAAATGCGATTCGAAAAAGGAGGTGTTGTTGACTTAGCACAAGAAAACACCCAAAAGAATAGGTCAGGTAATTTTAAAATTAAAAAAATTACAAGGAGACAACAACCAGGTGGAATGAAATCCACTATGACCTATAACCCAAAATACAGGGAAAAAGCAGCGAAGGTTGTTCAAGGATGGTGGAGAGACATTAAAACAAGGTATCAAAAACTTTTGAAAAAAATCATCTTTATTCAAAGTGTTTGGAGAGGAAGATGGCATAGAAAATATTTATACGATATTCTTTACCTAAAACTAATGCATCAAAGCTTCTGCGATATCATTCAAAAGGTTATGGTTAATCATATCCGCCCGGAAGTTTGGGATGATTTATTCGGAAGCAATAAATGGGCAAAAGATTTCCTTTATACTCTTCTCGTTCGACATGATGATAGGTTTTCGATGCTACGTATAAAGCCTTACTTCGAGCACTGGAGAGATATCACTGGGATGCTTCGTCAGCGTAATCTACGTAGTAAAAAATTGGTTAATAAGCGTGAGTTATCCGAGAACAATTTCAAAGACCTGAGAAAATACTTTGATTTTTGGCGTTTGAGAAGTTCTTTGATTAACTTTATGGACAGGAACAAAAACTCCGAAGAAAGAAAGAAAAAGATGTTTGCTACATTAGAGTGAGTTAACGGTGCAGATAAGCTTGCAAAGAAAGAAATGTTCCGCACCACAAAACCGAAAATTGAAAAGTATTTAGAAAATCAATTGATAGACAAAGCTCTTAAGAACTTACTTTTGCACAGAGGAAAAGGAAACTCTAAATTAATGCTTAGACATTACTTCAACAAGTGGAGAAAAGCAGTGAACAAAGGGTTAACCAATGACTTAAGAGAAAACATCTTTAATAAAATGCTCTTAAGAACAAGCAAAAAAATCGGCCAAAATAATCTACGCCGCTATTTCAACATCTGGAAAAACAAGTTACCGAGAGAAACACTAAAAGCATACAACAATGGTTGTAAACACCTGAAAAACTACGCATTGCGAAGTACGCATAAAAAACCGCTTGATGCTTTGAAAATGAAAGCAATTGAGAATTCAAAGAACCAAGGCGCTAACATGATGAAAAGATTTAGAGGAAGAAGTGATAAAGATAACCTAGAAGAAGCATTCAGGCGTTGGAAGGAATTTATTAAAAAAGCAAGACAGGATGAAGAAGCTGAGAGACTCAAGAACATTAACAAAGGTTTGGATAAACTCCATAAAATATACATTTCCCGTCTTGTTGATTTCATGGTGAGATTACATCGCTTGTTGAACCCCGACTATCGTCCGAAATTTTTACAGAGAGTCATTAAGAATTTGTACACACCAAGAGCGAATCTTCGTGAATGCTTTGACAAGTGGCGTCGTGTAAATGACATACTAAAAACAGAAGAAACGTACAATAAAATGAAAAACCAACTCCTGAAAACAAAACTCCCAAAACTTGGGGATAGATTAGACCGTGATAATTGATACAAGTACTTTTTCAAATGGAAAAACATGTCGCAAAAACCAGATGATTTTTACCCAAATGTTGCCAAGGGAACTAAGCAATTGCAAACAACTTGAACAAAATTCCACTGCAAGAAGCCAGTAGATACGTTGAAAACTAATCAAAGGATATCAAAAGCTGTTGAGATAATCGAGAAAACAATGCGAAAGAAGCACGGTAAGCCTTTCCTGAAGAACTTAGAGGAAATGGGAAAACAAAAATTCTTACGTGGTATCATTTTAGGAACTTCGAAATATCATATTCGTAGATTAAGACCTTTCTTCAACAGATGGAGAAGCAATGCTAACAAATTAGATGTCCAAGATTTACAACGAGGTGTCAGTGCTAAACTTCTCTCTAACACTCAAAAACTAAGGAATCAAGTAAGACATCAAGCTTTACTCCGTCAGAAATTTGACCAATGGAGGAAAAACGCAAAAGATATCACAGAGAAACTCAAAAAAGACGTTCCAGAGGCACTTAAACACCTTAAAAAGTATAACACTAAAACTAACGGTCCACCACTTGTTCAAAACATGAAAAAGGAGGCTGACGAGAGAAACAAGAACAAATTACTACGGTCTCTAAAGCCAACAAGAGGGAAATTTGATAAAAATAACTGAAAAAAATACTTTGATATCTGGAAAAATCAAGTAACAAAAACTCTTTTCAAAAACATGCACGATAAAATGAAGAATAATCAGCTAAGGCATCTGTATTTGAAAAAGGACAACCAGTTATTAAAGTACTTCTTAATATGGAAATTCAAATCGCAGAAACGAGTACCAAGTGGACCAATTGAAGCAGGAATCGCTAAACTCAGAATTGGAGTTATTAGGGAACCAGGGAAAAAACTATTTAAAAAAGCAAATATGATGAATTTAGAAATTCCTAGAGGTCAAAGCACTGAAAATTCTTTGGTAAGAAATAAAAGAAACTTGGCGAAAAGTATTCAACTTCGTAATGTTTCTCTTCTTCCATACTGGAGAAAATGGCGACGCCAAGCAGATGCTCTCAAGAATCGTCAATTACGAAGAAAAATATTGTCTTATGTTATGACTCCACAACTCGTGAAGAATGATCAAGTCAATCTTCGTGAAGCATTCAACCGTTGGAGAAACAACGTGAAAGCACTTGAAGCTATGGATCTAGCGCGTAATTCACAAATGAAAATAATGTCGATGCTTTATAAGCAAAATGGTAAAGTTTTCTTAAAGAAATACTTTGATATATGGAAGAAGAACTGCAAATTAGGTCAAAATAAACTTGAAAATATCGAAAAAGGATGCGAAAAACTCAGATCCCACGCAAAGAAACCAGTACTTAACCAAATGAGGGCTTCAATATTGAAACAAAATAAATTCGGGCGTGTGAAAGCAATGATGATCAATGCCTTACGTAAAAACGATAAAGACAATCTTGCTTACTGCTTCAACAAATGGAGAATTGCTGCTCAGAAATTAAAGGAATATCGTATCAAGGTTATGCTTCTTAAAAACCTGACCACGAAACAAGATTTTAAAAACGACGAATACTGCAAAAATCGCCTACATGAAGTGTTACTGAGATGGAGAATCAAATGCGCGCCTAATAAAGAACTAGAAAGAATAAAATTAATTCGCGAAGGTTGTGAAAAATTGGAAGAAGGAGTAAGAAAACCACATAGCCAACAGATATTTGATGGTATTAAATTACGCGGAGACAACAGGAAGAAAAACGAAAGACTTCGACAAAAATATGATCAATTAACTAACGGTTTACGTTGGATAGGAAAGATCAAAACGATGAAAAAATGATTACCGAGACTGCATGAAAGCATGAGACTGTACTGGTTACCACATTATCTTAGGAAATGGAAGCGCCTGACCTATGACGATACCCTCCGCAAAACGATCCTCCTCCAAAACTTTATCAGGAGTAAATTAGCTAGAATACGAGAAAAAAACAAACTTCGTAAAATACATTGAATGAGTAAATACTTAAGAAAACTTGCGCAGAACGATGATATGAAATTAAGAATTCCTTTCAAAATCTGGCAAAAACTGACTCAGTTTAAGAAATTAGATGACCAAGCAGAAGCAATTCAAAGAATATGGAAAGGAAGTTGCAGTAGGAAACAAGCGACTAAACTATTAAACCAAGCGAAATTGAAGAATTTAATCAAACGCGATATGAAGCATAAAATCGCCGACGCTATTGAAGAAGCAAACAAATATGCTGCTCCCTTAAGAAGTGCGCTGAAAACGATAAAGGGAGATATCGAAAAAAGATACACAGTAAATAACATCATTGATTTCTCCAATGATGAACTTCGTAATAAGTACCTGTTAATGATCACAAACAACAAAATGTTCGCAAATAAGAAAATGACATGAAAGTATTATTTTGATAAATGGAGAAATTATAATAAAGACGCCAACGAGGCAGCAACTAAAATCCAAAACAAATTCCGATCGAAACGCGCGAATAATAATAAGAAGAACCTTGAAAACTGAAGAAACAAATTAATTTCTTTTGTTTTGAAATATGAAGACAATGATCAACTCCGTCTTCAAGCAGCAATGAGAAAATGGTGAGATAACGCTAAGGCGATCGCCTGTGATGAAAACAGTAGAACCATCGAAAAATTCTGAAAACCGAGACTCGCAAAAAAACTCAATGATAAATTCAAAGATTTCTTTACGAGAAACGCGAAGAAACTTACGCACAGGAGATTAAATCAAGGCGTGAAGATGAAAAAACTATTAGATTCACTACAAAAAATACCAAAAATTGAGTATTTACACAAGAAAGAATTTATGGATAAATGAAGCGACAACCTTGATAATAATTCAGCATATAATTACAACGGTTCTAAATCTGCAACGATCAAAGCAGAGCCGACAAAGCTTAGTTTCCAAAAGCGAGTACTGAACCCAAAGAATTTATCAATGCGTAACGATAATAATTTACCAATGAGAATTCTAACCCCAGCACTTGTCAATTGCTTAGACAATAAGCTACGTAGTCGCAAGAAAGACGCTTTAGATAAACTTGGTGCACTTGGTCGTGAAAATCAAAAAGATAAATTATACAAGTGAATAAAGAAGAAATACGTGAGACATATCTGCGAATCCTTAGTTGAACCGATTAAATTTTATAAGATTTTATACCTTATTAAAATGACAATTATGCACGATAGACTTGCCAAGCAAAGATTTATCCGGGAACTGATCAGGAAGTGGCGATTCGCCGCATTTGTCAAGAAAATGGCAAGAAAGAAACTTGAGCTTATGTACAAGAATCTCCATGTCAGTTACTTGCAAATGGCAAATGAAGTATTCGGTGATGAAGATGAAATAAATCCAAGCGTCGTTAAGGAATTCGAAAGATTCGGGAGCACTGTAGGGATGTTTTCGAGTGAAGAGCCAGCAATAAACGAAGAACTTAATAAGAAGTATTACAAGACTGTTCAGAAAAAGTATGTTTTCAAATCAACTGTTATCGAAGATGATGTTGTCTTGAATAGCATCCGCGCAAGAAGAGTTGACGACGAAGAAGAAAATGAAGATTTTATTGTAGATAGCGATAACGAGAAAGGTACAACCGGAAAGTACAAGGAAAACACTCATGGAAAGAAATAGAATTGATAATAAGATACAATAGAAGTTTATAAACAAATTAAAAGAATTCTAATTTAATTTCAACCTTTCTTATTTTTATTGTTTTTGTGTTTAATTATTTATGTAAAAAGTCTCAAATACTCTGCCTATCTAAAAAATTAAACTTACCTTGATAATTCATTGTAGACCAATTCTACTCTATATCACACACACTCCTGCTCCACCATTGTTTCGGCTTGTTCCCTTAATAAAAATAGTGGTTTAAAAAGTAATAATAATAACATTGGGTTTATTGAATGAATATAATTATAATAAGTGTAAATCTAAGAATAACATATTAACCTTCAACAAAAACATAATATAATCATTTAAATCATGACGGAAAAAGTATGTTGACAAGCAAATAAAGACGTTTATAAAATATGCTACTTACCGAAGGTAAAACAAAAAGAATTCAAATTAATCACTTACGTCAACGAATATCTAGGTAACATTACGGAAGATTATTCCTTGCTCAATGAATATAAAGACCAGATCAAAAAATTAAACAAAAAGAGCAATAAATCCTTTTCTTCCTTCCGTAAATGTAACCGTCGCTCAACAGTAATGAATAACGTCGGTCGTGAAAGCAGGAAAAGCTCTATAATGAGAACAAGTTTGACAGGATCATCCCGTTTAAAGAAAGGAAATCATAAACAGAATTATTCAACTGATACGAAGGATCTTTCTATATACTTCCGTCCGACAAGCTATATGACCGAATCAGAAAATTATTCCGGAAGTGATTTACCGTTGATTAAATCTTTAATGCCTATACGAGAAAGAGAGGATGACATAAGCATCAGTGAAGAAACTAAGGTATTAGAGGATAATCGAAGTCAATTTATCAAGCTAAAGTGAAAGAATGAGAATGCTCGATGAAATAAATTCCTCCAATGAAACCCCGATTCGATGGAGAAGTACATGAAAATGGAGAAAAATAAAAACTCGTCATCAAAAACAATTACGTCCAATGACCAAACAAAGGAATACAATAACGATCGTAGTATCTCGACTATTGGAGTCACTAGTATAAACTGACCTCAGATACTAAGTAAAGAGGTGAGAAACCAAGGAGAGCAGTGAATTAAAAAAATGAGGGTTTGAGACTATGAAAATACCAAGATCGCTGTGAATTGAAAAGAAGGAATGAAGCATCAAAGAACAATTGAGAATAAATACCAGAAACGGATTCGTGAATTAAATGGGAAATACTTATCCACCCCAATGCAAAAGGACTGAAAACCCGACACAGGCAATGGCGACGCAGATGAACCGATTTTCGAGGAGGAAACATTTAATGAAAGGTTAGATAAAATGATAGATAAACTTAAAAAAGTCGATTCGATAAATGTTGCGAAATTAATCCAAAATTCTGGAAAAAATGATATTCTCAACGCAGCAGCTCTTCGTTCGCGACTTGATGAAGAGAAAAAAAAACGTCAAATTACAAGAGATATATTAATGAAGAGCGATTGACTTGCCAATCATGGGATAATTAAGAAAATAAAAACTAAGGAAAAATATGAAGAAAAGGAGAAAAGAGAAGAAACACAAGTACAACAAGAATATCAACAGCAATAAAATGATTTGTAATTGTTAAGGTTTATAGCGTGATATAATAATATATATAATGTATCTGATAATATATGAGTTGACTTATTTGCTATCGCAAATTAGCTTTGATTAATTATCCAAGCTGATTTATTTACACCTATTTATGAGAATATAAATATTTTTAAACACATAAGGAATGAATTTAAAATTATCATAATAGTTTTATTGTTAAAAGCAACGATATTTTCGTTTGTATTTGGTATCGAATTATATTGTGTTTTTATGTATTTTTATTTGTTTATCTATTTAATGATATTTTTGTTCAATGTTTCCTGGGGATTGGGCCCAATCCCCAATCCCCAATCCCC
>JAWNBB010016455.1:0-15541 GCA_036325645.1 Balantidium ctenopharyngodoni
AATCCCCAATCCCCAATCCCCTTCCCCGTAAAATTTTTATAAAAGAAAAGAGTATACCACATAAAGAAAAACACTTAATTAAAAATAGTATTAATAACACCAAAAAGAAAGAGAATTTCAAAGCATCGATCCTCGAAATTAGTCTCGATGTTGCTTCAGGATGTCAAATATAAGAATGATCTAAAAGAAATAATCTTAACATTTAACAGGAGTATTGATGCAAACGCGTGCGATTGAAACGAATTCTAGGTTCAATAACATAAACATAAACATAATTAATTACAATTCGTGCATAACGTAATCACATGCTCCTTTCCTTCCTTGATAAAAAACTGCCTAAATGCCACCACATCATAACTACTACATTTGTTCTCAGGGTATTGTTTTAAAAAATCAGAAAACAATGTTATTATGTTCCCCCTGTACATCGACATTCAAGAGACGTTCCCTCCACATTTTTCACAATTTCTTTTCATCATATCCACAACGATCAACTTGATCTCATTTTTCAAAATCATACTTCATCTCCCAAGGTTTGTCCAGACCCTAAGTATACCATTAAACGACTTCTTGTCTTTGACTTTCTCCCTGTAGTCCTCCCGAAATTCATTACTTTCATAGCTGTCTTCATTTTCCTTATTCTCAGAATAAAAATTCAAAGACTCCATATCAACATCAGGCTCCTTGTCCTTATATTTTTTCCTAAGCACCTCTATTATCTTTTTCTTATTCACTACCAACGTCCGAGGTGTGATAATATCAGCCAGTGCGCTCTGTATCCACGCCTTGTTATTATTCACAAATTGTTTCCTTGTCACGTCCAACACAATTTTCTCGGTTTTTAGGTTCTCTTCGATTATTTCCTCTTGCTCACGCAGGAACTTAATCTGCTCCCAATTTTCCACCTTCATTGGTGGCAAATGGAAATCGTTCTTAATATTATTCGTTATCTTATTGTCTATCAAACTCTTGTCGTCTTCATTGTCTCTTGTCATCTCATCTTGATAATGCTCAATCTCCCATAAATGCAATCAATTGGCAAACCAACCGCAGATGAATTTGATAATTCATAGCATAACAATAGACGATATTATAATCAATGGTGTCGCGCTATCACCGAAAGGGTTGATTTTATTAAGCATAAGTGTGGTGATACCGAAAACAACGAAGATATGCCCTGAAATATACACGGATTTAAGGTAATAATACTGTGAAGAGAAGCAAAGTTTATACATTTTCCTAACAGAAAACTCAATTTCGGGGTTAATTGAAGGGTCGTCAAGTGTCCACGAAGCTTGACGAATGTAGTAACGATACTGTATATAATCAAGGAAATCGTGCATAGGGATATTCGCGTATTCTTCCATTAAATTATGTAACATGATATCGTTGACTATTAGAAATGGGACACTGATGACAGTGAAATAGTAGAAGTAAATGAAGTTGTCTTTACTAATATTGTAACCTGTGAGGACATGGGTTTCATCATATCATATCCATCATATCATATAGAATGAAATATTGAAAAGATAGGACAGTAAATCTCCTGCAAATCCTTTATAACGATCGAAGAATTCTTCTATTTGGATACCTTTGATAGCCTTACCTTTCTTCGAGTCATCGCTTGAATCAGAATTCGAGTTATTGTTGTTATTGTTATTATTTTCATTGTTTTCGTCATTGTTATCTTTCTCTTTGTTAATGCTCTTCTCTTGACCTTCACCGTCCTCTTCATTGCTATCATCAGTTAATATAATCGCATCGTCTTCTTCCTCCTCATCGGTGATAGTCTTTTTCTCACTTTCCAACTCAAGATCGTATTTCAAAACCCTTCGAATAAATGTCTTAAAATTCGCAATGTATTCATCCTTATGATCACGGAGAAAATTGGTAAACGACTCCACATAAACTTTCTCAACCAACGCCCCACCTTGTTCGATAAATGAACTGTTTAAAAAGTCGATTAGTGTGGGCGCACCAAACGTAAGCATATTCTGTATAATATTAAACAGGCAGGAGAACCCGCTAATTAACAGCACTTCTTCAAAGATTTCCTCGAAAATATTTTCCGCAATGATACCGACAATCTTATAAGAGTAAATAAAATACCAAATATAGTTAGACCAAAGCTCGGAGAAGGATAACATCGTATAGTAAACATTGATTAAGATTAGGATTAAATTAACGTAGTAATTATTTCATCGTTTCCAACTGATGAAATTCCAGCGGTTGTTGTCGTAGCTTTTTTTCCGACTCAAAGGCTCGATTGGAACTACTCAGTTCGTGTGATAGTAGAGTAATCAGATACCGACGACAGTCAGAACAGTGCCTAACCGCCCTTTACGAAGTCATTTGATGTCGATGTTCGTATCAATATAATAAATAAAGAAATCAAACGGAGAGAAATATTCAACTCCATCTACTGTTCTATACGAAAACATTTTCGTTTCCGCGAAGAATATTTTCCCACTGTATACGAAGGTAATAAGGATGACAATAAGGAAAAACGGAATCATCGAAATAACAAACCCAATTATCGCAGGAGGAAGCAACAGAGGGAAGAACGTCCAAAATTTGAAAACAGGTCGTGGGTCAATCCTACTCATAAGCCTATGATACAGGAAAAACACGAGCACCATCATTACCGTGATTACCCCTTGAATTAAGTACAATACTAAATAGAAGGTCGAGCTCAGGGCGAAGGCTACCATTAGTTTGGTATGTGAATACGCTTCATATTTAATAACCAGATTGTAATGAACAACATTGCTTTGGTTTATAGTTTGTTTATCGATTGGGTCTTTGAAGTGCATATTCACCTCGATTATCTTTTTAAGAGTTTTCGTTTTTTGAAAGTAGTTTATCGTGATTTCAACTGTTCCTGGTATCTGAGAGTTATCTCATTGAGACACTATTTTAACATTTATTTTTTCGACGTTGTCGTTAAGGCCCTTCAACTCGCTTAAACTGATAGGGTTTTGCGTTATCGAGAATCACGTGTCTCCGTTGTTCGCCTCAAACCAAAACTTCTTCGATGAAGGTCTGGAAATGTCTTCATCGTAAATACAGTCGAGTGAGATATCGCAGAAATCCCCATTGGCTTGAATACCGAAACTGAAATCAGAGATGAATGTGGTCTCGTCTTCAGGGATCAGCGTGCAGTTTCTGTTTTGTTCGAGTATTGACCATAAAGGAATGTATTTTCCGTACCCCTTGCAGTTTGATATATAAGGCAAGTAAGTAATACCGATCTCCTCGTAGTTTCCCCAGTATTGATTATACAGTTGATAAGAATTGATCCCATCTTCAATTTTATTTTTAATCGTCATATTTGAACTCGAGTAGGATAGGTAGTACTTATCCAGTTTCTCTGGTCATGATTCAAGTGATTCAAGTGTGTTATTGATTTGGGGTAAATTAACAGGAAGTGCGAAAGCATCGTCCAAATTTAGTATAACACCGAAGAAAAGATTATTGTGCAGATGAGCTCTGTTCGGGCCGAGGTCGACAATTGTGGATGAATAGTTAAAAAATGAATAGTACGTTGAATATAGTCCATTGTATATGTTGATATTCACACTTCAGTATATCGGTTCTCATGTGTATCAAAAGAACTCGTGTACCTTGCTTTTGGTGTTTGTTTTATTTAAAAATAATTCCGGGACTTGCAGTGGGTACTTCGTCCCTGGTATGGTATAGTACTTTTCAAAGGTGATATCCCAGTCAATCCCATAGATAAATCAATCGGTTGGTTCCATTCAATGACGGAAATCAAACGTAATAACCGCGTATGAGTTCTCATTGAGAAGGTAGTAGTGCTTCGGAAAACGGAGATTATTTACGCTTGGATAAGAAAGGTATTCGGTTGATTCCGGTGTTTTCCCAATAGTAACATTAAATGGAGAAAATGAGAGGATGAAATCCCGGTTTCAATTGATAGAGCTTGATACTTGAGTCGATGTGGAATACTTTGATAATTCCAGTTCAATAATATCAAAGCTGTTTCATTCAGTATAATATGCGAGAATATCCTCTAACGTGAACTGGTCGTTTGTATTACCGTTGTTGTCGTCAGTCCCAGTGTCTAGGTTTCGCAAGGGAGTTCGTGTTTTGAATAATAAATAATCCAAATCGGTGTAACATTGTAGCATTGTGAACAAACCTTGGGAGCCATCAGAGGTAGTACCGAAAGGACATCTGTTTAAGTTTGTATTAGAAATATCGTCCCCGGTTTTTGAATCTGTTAGGCCCTTGGAACTTTCGGGACAGTAATGATCGATTGGGCATTTTTGGGAATATTTATTCGTGTTTCCCGTTCCTTCAAAGCAAATATAACCTTCTGGACATTTATTTTCGTACTCAGTTCATGGACTTGTCCCGATAGGGCAAAAGAAACCGCTGTCACATTTTTTACTTGAATACATTCCACTTGCAATTTGACATACCTGCCCTTCTTCGCAAAGCCGTATCAAATTAGGTTCGTTTGTGTTAGTGGATGCACATATTTTCCCGGATGGACACGGTAAACATTGACTCGAATCTTTTAGACCCTTTTCATAGCTATATGTTCCTTTAGGGCAAGCAAAGCAACTATCGTAAATTGTTCTGAAAAACCCTTCTTTGCATATTGTTGGCCAATATGTACCTTGTTCAACACATTCATAGCCATCAGGACAGTTGAGACAGTTTCCACTTGTGCTTTCACTCGTGATAAACGTTCCAGGATAGCACCCAGTTTCGATAGAGTCATCCGATTGTCCAATCGAAGGCATATCAGTTCCACTTGAACAATAGTAACCATTGGGACAAGCCCCAGTTCCACTACTATATTTAGAGCCACCAGAGCAATAATACCCTTGATTACACAGTTTCGGGCTGAAAGAATAGTCTTCATCTGCAGTGAAAACCGCCGTTCCTTCAAGACAGTAGTACTTACGAGGGCATAGTTCAGGATTATAAAAGTAATTATCATTTCACATCGAATCAATAATGTTACCCAACAAATCTCGATGAAAATCAATGAAAATTGATCACGAGTTAAAAGCCGCGGATAATAACTTATCAATGTAATTTGTTGATAAAATGTATCCATCATAGCTAAGTGAGGTGAATTGGTAATGATATTTTTGAAATGAATACACGGGTGACTTATACAATGTTCATAGGTTTTCCCCAGGAATTGAATTCATGAAAAAGTCATCAAGATACGATAGGAAAAGATCTCATTGTCCACTGCTATAACAGCATAAATAGCTATGGAAATTGCTATCATACCCTAAGATTTTCTCGAGATAGCGATTGTTTGTCAACGGACTTGAAATGAAATTATTGTCTGCGACACTACATTCTCTGCTGTAATAGCATAATTTCTTTTCAAACCCGAATTTCATACCCTCAAGACAAACATTCCCTGGTTTGCAAAATGTATTTGGGTAGCGTAATCCACGCTTTTCGCAGACGTATCCATTAGGGCAAAGTTCGGGTTTTAACATTCCTTGGTAAGGACATATGTAGCCAATAGGGCATAATTGGCAAGTACTTTGCCCTTCGAGATCATTAAAGTATCCTTTTTCACAAATGACTGGATAAATATTTCCACGGTTAGGGCAGAAAGTACGTTTTGGGCAAGGAATTGGAGCAGATATCATTGTAGGACAGTAATGACCTGTCGGACAAGGTCCAAGTCCAGTTGAGGTTTTCGAGCCTCAAATACAAATATGGCCAATAATACATAATTTCGGAGAGTTTGGAACTACACTCGATGGAAAGGCCGTCACAATGCCACCGCGACAATACATCCCAATTGGGCATTTTATTGGAAATCTTGATACCTTATCATCACAGTAATACCCTGGAGGACATTCTAAAATCTCAATACCATGTAAATCACAAACAAACCCCGCAGGACACCGCGACGGAATAACAATCGGAGTATTCTTCTCATTGCGACATAATTCGCCAAATGATTGACACGGAAGACAGTAACTTCTCCCAGAGTAAAATTGATAATATCCGTATGTACACGGCATGGGATTAATGTTCTTAAAACTACTATACTTATTGCAAAAATGCCCGGGAGGGCATTTTTCCATCATTTTATTATCGTTATTAAAGTATAGTCCATTAGGAGGAGTCGCGTAGACGAAAACTTCCGCGAAATCTTGAGTGTATTTATTGTATTCATTATACCCGAGTTGTAATTTGTAGATTCCATCTTGTCAGTTGTCTCAGTATTGATCGATGCGACACTTGATAATATTTTTGTTGATATATTCTCCTTGGAGTATAATGAAGCCTTTACTATCGAGTTTTGATTTCAAACTCAGTTGACATTTGATACCTGTATTGGTGATTGCAATGAAATTAATACCGAATACGTAAATATCACCGAGATAACCGTTATAAATCATCTTAGGCGATGTTTTGTATATTTTAATATTAGGTATGATTGTAAGCTCTTCATCGCTTGAGAAAAAGTCGACTCCGTTTTGCGATACTGATATTCTATACCTCCCCGGCGGGTAATTCGGTGTACTACAAGCAAAGGAAGTTGATGAGATAAAGATTCCTCTCACAGAGATACTTTCAAGTCCAGTGATGTTATCGGCCGGTTCGAATTTGCATGTCAAGAACTTTATGTTAAGTATATACATCGAAGTAAAGTATATCATTTCCTTGACATAGCTTTCAACATATTTCGGTGTAAACGAAGAAAACATAACTGATTTGTAGATAAAAACGTTCGGAATGAACGTGAGTAAAAGGCACTCGTTGTACAAAAATCGTACATCGATTTTTTCGAAATCACCTGTTATCGCGATATCATTTGGGTAATTAAAGTAAAGTGTGTTTTTGTCTACGTAGGTGGTTTCATATGAGTTGGTGTTGAAGGATATCTTGATATCGCTATAGTAATAATTCCTTCCGAAATCGAAATAGTTTCCTTTGATTACACCTTGTCCGACGGTGTTTTCAGGTATATATAACGGTGTAATACTTAGTATCACTGGTTTTATTTCTGAGAGTATTTTTCATTTTTGTTTTGTATATTTGATGTAATTTTGACCGTTGCTCGAGATTGAAACCAGGTAGTCGCCGATATTTATTTTATTTGGAATGGAGAAATTCAACTCCGTCTCGGAGAGAACGGTGATTTCGTTACTATGAATGATATAATGTTTTCCGATTTTGATAGTGAGATCTGGTGATAAGTGCAGATTCAACACTGTCAGTGTAACTTTGCAAACAGCGTAATAAGGTATGGTCAACGGGTAAGCACTAATTAGGTGGGCTTGGCCGTAAAAGGTGAAATACATTGGAAATGAAGTGCTTGAGTAGTTCTTATCAAATGATATTAAAACGAGAACTGTTTCCGGTTCATGCGCTTCTGTTAAGCATGTAATATGGTGTTGATCAATCAACTGCGCAGGTGTTTCGAAGCTGTTATTGGTACTGTCTTTAAATAAGCAAGTATATGTAGTATCAGATAGGAAGAGCGCGTCATTTTGAATTGTTAATAATGTTTCCCCAGAGTACGGTCCAGAAGCAGGTGTCAATGATCAATTAAGAATGTCGTAGTTCACGTAATGAAAGTATACCAAACCTTGATTTATTTGCTTACCGTGATACACTAGTTTAATAACACACGTATCCTTGCCCAACATTGCTGGTATAATCACAGTAAAAGAAAAGTCTGAAATCAATTGAATATTTGTCCCTTTCCCCGAACAGAAGTAAACCTCAAAGATGAAGTCGGAAATAATTTCATTTGATGTTATCATGATTTCAACTCCTCCTCCAATTGGTCCATGATCAGGAGATATATTACCTTGTGTTATTGTTATTAAAGAACGATATGTAAAATTTAAGAAATTATGATAGAACAATTCCCGCAGATACGTGGACGAGCTCAGTAAATGCAATGTAATCGGTTGATCTCTAACCTGGTAATTTGTAGAAGGAAGCGGTGTTTTGCATTTGATTTCTGTTTCTGTCACTGATATTATTATTGATGAGTATTCGACATTTTCATTTGTTATAAATATACAATGAGTTAATTCTTGATTGAAATATTCCCCGGTGATGACCAGAAGATCCCCATCGTAAAACGCGAAATTTGGGGAAACGTTGAATAACAAAGGATGTGTAAACATTCGAATATTTAAGGGATTACTGTACTCGATTCCATTGTAAGTAACAGATAGTTCAATTGTTAAGGGGATATCGGTTGGATTTGTTCAAGGCGAAGACGGGATAAAGTCGAAGGTAGTCGGTGTGAAAGCAAACAGTGTTTGCGTAGTGATGTATATTGGTTTGATTAAAATCTCATATAAATTTCAATATGAAAATTTCACTTTCAGCGTGTTGATATTAGTAAACATACCGCCACTGATTGTAACGGCGTAGTTATTAGATAAATAAATAAAGGCAGGTATTACTGTGTTTAATACGAGGTCTTGATATGTTTTTATTTCTATGACATTAAACGCCTCATTCACATCCGACTCGAGGATGATTATTTCGAAACTTCCGATTTCGATATTTGAGGTAAAGGGTAACGTCGATGTCACCGGTGAGAGGCACATCAGCGTTTCATCATCAATGTATTGTGTGCTCGTGATGAAAACGGTAGTGTTATTTAAAAATGTGAATTTGCATTTATAGTTGATACCCGTGGTAAAGTGCGCCCCGTAAACACTTCAGGTAATTTCTCCTTTATCGCTGACTATAATAATAATGTGGTAAATTAAAATGTTAATAACTTTATTGCTTACATATCCTTGGCTCTAGCCCGAAGACTTCGTAAGTTTCGATAACTATGATTTTGATTCCGGTGTTTTGAATGAATTTATCAACTACGACCTTCACATGCATCACATCACCGATATTGCTGGAGTTAATAATACTGAGAGGTATTTCACATTTTATATAATTACTCCCGACATCGGCTTGAGCACTTATAGCAAACACTTTATACATAATCTCATATAAACATTTCACCTCGTTTTCCACTGTGACAATATAAGGAACGTTCACGATATTTATCGACAAAAACATTTGATGTTTTGTATTCTTTCCCAACATCTTAGGAGTGTAATCAATGATATCAAGCTTATTATAAACATTGAGATATACACTGCTATCACACGATGATATCTCGGAATTGAAATCATTGAAAGATATTTCTCAACATAGCATTTCCCCGTAAAACAGGCAACTCTCGCACAAGCATTCGATTTCGTTTTCATTCACCATAACACCTTTTATCTCATTAAACAGCGGTCGACCTATCTCATTCGACATTTTGTATATATGTATCCTGCATTTGATATCAGTCGGATAGTACCCTTTTAATCAAAGTCCGCTCAACGTTGCGGTTAAGAGTCTGTTGCTTCAGTGCGGATTGTATATGGAGTCTGGAGAAATGTGAGTGATCTCAGGTTTGTTTCAAATGATAAAACTAAAAGAATTCGAAATTTTATCTTTTGTAACTGTATTGACTATAGTTACACTATGATATCCTACAGTAAGTACTTGTTCCGGCGTTGATTTGATTTCGCAGATTTGGAATTGTTTATCACAGGTTGTTAGCTGAGTATCCTCGGGGGATATTCAATACCCTAAATTCTCAGTGTTAAGGCTATTGTTGCTATTAATTAAATTAATTCGGATGCTTTCGTTATTATCAATGAACACAATCCGAGGGGTAACATCGACAATTTCGTAAGCGTTAACACATTTGATTTGGTCAACACTTTGCTCGATTTCGTAGACGATTTTAATATCATTACTCGGAGAGCAAAAATGTTTCACAGTGATGATCGAACTCGAGTATGATTGATTCGATACAGATATCCCAATGCAGTATTCGCCCTCATGAAAGGCATTTTTGTTATAGAACATTATATCGCAGGTTGTTATCTTCTCATTGTTAACGCTGCAAAAATAATACCCTGATGTATACGGTGATATCAGATCATTCGCTTTATTTAGAGGAGTTAGATAAAAAATATATTTAATCTTCCCTGTTTCTATACCGTCTATATCAGTGCACTCAAGTATCAGTGAGATACTTCTCGTGCTTTCATATGTCCTCGTATTACTTATATTTTTAATTTTAATATTGTTAATATTCACCATATTGAACTCCGGGAGTCGATCAGACGTGAGTAAATAATCTACGTTTGCATAGTAGATATAATATGATACAGTCAATGAATTTTTGATGCCTAGCATTAGCGATAAATCAAGCGATGGAATAGTAAAATCGTATGTCTTTGATTGAACATTCCATTCGATGGTATATTTATAATTATCAATGGAATTGAATATGATGAAATAACATACACCCTTTGCATTCACAATCCGACTAATATCGTTGATTATTTTCTCATTGCTTATCTTCAATACATAGTCAGTATTGATATCTAAAACAGTTAAAGTATCTAATTTATCGAGAAGAGGGTAGAGATAGTTCACAGTGAATAATTGCTTCGGGTAGACATAAAACGGGTCTTTGCAATAAAGTTCAATATCATTATGATAATGCTCCAACGTGAGGAATAAGTTTCTATTGAAATCGCATTTTAAGATTTGATTATTGCTTAGGTCTGTGGTGAGGAACTCGCAGAATCATTGATATGTGTTTTTCAGGAGTAGAACCGGTTTTACGCCAGTTAGCAACGCGATATAATTGCTATCGTTTAATCAGTTGTGCATGTACATGCCTTTAATTCATATGACATTTTCTTCAAAAGTAAATAGTAATTCCTGTTTGAATCACTTTGGTAAAGCGTATATTCCGATCTCAATACCCTGTTGACTGATGATACGCCTTTGAGTATTCCGGTTGAATAAATACAGTTTTGCCCTGTACTCGACAATAATCTTTAAATGATTGGATAGTTTACATATTCCACGAACCGGGGAATTAATTTCAACTCGTATATTGTAAGAAGAAGAAAAGGTATCTATAACGCAAAAAATGTCATCTGTTTCCTTGAATTTCCCTGGGGACAGAGGGGAAATATCAACATAAATAACTTGATTCTTTATATCATATATTCAATTGTTATTGTATTCAGTCGTAAATGTGTATTCTAAAACTGGGAAAAATGTGATATGGTTGAACCTTACCGTCAACGCATTGAGACTACTAATCGTTGACACATACACCGGGGATACCGTTCACAAATATTCTTCAGGTTCAGTAATCGAATTAACCATACTTGAAACATCGCATATATTATTCAATGCACCCATTAGTGCTGTTCTTATTGTTAATGTATTTTTGTTCATTAAGTTGCATTGTAGTTTATTGTGATAGAGTTCTAAAACTGGTATAATACCATTACTAAATTGAATGGCATTTCATTCGTTTATCGTGAACGATATCGTTGATCAGTTAATATCAACGATCACAATAGTTTTACAATACAGAAAGTTAAGGAATTCAGCGATAACAGTATTCTGTTTGTTATAAAGACACACTTTATTATTGTCTTTCCCGAGATATGGGATATACTCAGCGACAGAGCACTGTAATATGTAGTTTGCAGTTCATTCATCTTGATAGTAAGTTATGTCGGTGATATATTTATTATCGATGATGCAGTAATATGATTGCGTGAGGATGGTTCATCTTGTGACTTCGAAATAAACAAAAAAGTCTGAGAAATGGAGGTTGATGTAAATCGGAATGTTTTGGGAGTTCATTTCGTTTGCTGATAGTGTGTAAGTAGACAAAAAGTGGAGAATTTCATCATATTTATTCTTGTCAAACAAGGGGTTTTCAGTTATTTTACACGTTGATAAATTAATTGTTTCGTCTTTTTGTAGTATATGGGAGATGTTTGGGTAAGTTAATACAGTGATATTATTAGTTGGGTGAATAGGGTAATCAAGCAGAGCGTAAGAGAAAAAAGGAGTATTTGTATTGATATTATTATCGTTTGGGGTTGAGATGTGGAGTTCTATTGGTGTTGAAAAAATGAAACTTGAATACGGTTTGGTGTTAAATATAAATGTGGAAATTATGTTGATAGTCGATTTTTTCCTTGAGTTTACACATTCGAAGATATTATTTCCTATGTCCTTAGCTTCAATGTAGAAGCTATCATTTATACTCTTATCGCTATAATAGCAATATCAGTCTCGGAGGTAATGTTGATTCGGTAAATATAATTTATTTAACTCAAAGCTAAAGGTATTCGTGATGAAGTTATAGGAATATTGTTTAACTGAGACCCTGTGCCCGATGGAAGTTATATCGAGAACGGCTAATTGTATGACAGTGGAGTTACTTTGGTTTTGATTTTCAATCATTCAATTGAGGAGATATTTACCGAGAGGGATCGAGTTTCGATAAAACATAATTCTGATTTTCTTTGGTTGTGTAGGGATGAATACCAACATGTCCCGTGAAATGTGATATATATTTCATGAATTTTCGTACTCTCGCAGCAGAAACGTGAAGTGAACCGGTAATAAATTTTCGAAGGGTGTTCATAGCGAAGTAATCTCATAATAAATGAAGTTACTGTTAATATTAATATATGAACTGGAAGGTATAAAGGTATCTTTGCTAAGGGAATTTATTAACGATGATACTATTGTTGAGGTTATCGGTTGAAGTTCCCCTGGCGATGCACTGGTGATTTGACCAGTAGTGTTAATTGTATTATGTTCTACATAATCTCTCACAGGACAAGAAATGTTCCGATTATCATAGTGATTCATAGTATTCATCATATCATTAATCACAGTAATTTTATTTTCCCTGATATCACTACTCATCAAGCTACTGAAAACAGTAATATTATCCTTATTCTCCATATATGTATAATCCCTAAATATATGGGGATTGTCCTTGCCCTGTCCATCCCCGGTATAAGATATCGAAGTACTATTAGTATTGATATTAGTTTTTGTGTAGATTGACTGCAAATCAAACCGTATTTCATACCCTTCAATATCCAAAACAATTATATCCAAAGGGTTAATAACCACATCATCCATAAAACGGAAAAAACGAATTTCATTTCCACTTCGCTTATATTTAAAGAGTATGAAGATATTATTATACCGCATCGTAATTCGATTATCCACATGATATACTGAAGGTATGCTCTTAAAGGTGCATCAAATATCGTTAGTTTCATCTGATAAACTACAATGATCTACAATAGAAATCTCAGAATTAAATATTCAACAATCCCAATGATATCTATCATATCCATCGATAATAACACTTAATTCACAGTTATTCTTAATATTCATCGGCATATCGTAACGACACTGCAGAACATGTTCTGTACCGACAGGGCGATTAACATCGCTGCAGTTAACGCCGTTTATTGAGATGACTATGCTATTCACACTACTATAAGTAGTCAATGTAATATTAAAAAGGTATTTGTATTGTTGCTCAAGAGCCTCGAAATACTCAATTTGAATTAATTTTTTCGTGTTTAAAAACGCGTCTGAACTATAGGAAATGCCATTAATAGACGTGATAAACACAATGTCCTTATGTATGCTACTTTGAACCGTAGAATTAAGATTAAATTCAATTCAATTATTAGGATCAAATACGTTGTTAGTTCCTTCTTTTTGATGATATGTCTGATTCCCATTCTCCCGTGCTATGACGGCGTTTCTGATATTAAAATAATCCTTATACGAGAAACAAAATTCATAAATATTAATTTCATTTACTACGCATACTTCCGTACGATACACCTCCTCATCCAGTAATGTTAACGGTATTTGAACGCAGTATCAATACATATTATTACTTCGATCACATCAATAATTAATTGGTAGATAAATTGCATCAAATTCCCCCGGGTTCAGTGGTGTAACGACTAAGTATTTCAAGTATTGTTGAAAGTTTGTATTTGTATAATATGTGAATTTAAAGACCACGGAACTGTAATCCTCATTTACATGGGCGATCATATCTCCCGCTTTAAATTTCGGGGGATGTAAGTGAATAAATATCCCCTGTAATTGCTTAATATATCAACTATTATCGTATAAATATAAAATCGGTGAATTCAGTGTTTTGAATATCTCAGTACGAATTATGATATAGCATTTATATGTATTATCCCGAATTTGATCATTGTATTTTACGCAGTGGTTTTCAGTTGCGATAGTGCTTGAACTATTAAAATTATTATATCGTATGCTTAAATTCAGGGGACAGTCGGCGTTTTCGCCGGTTAACGAAACATCTCATTTAATATAAGTATCAACAGTTTCATTAGTATTAATATAAAAGTAATTTGTTTCAGTGGTTAAATGACACAGTCTGCCTAATATCAGTCTTATCAAAGCAATTATAATAATTGAAAACAAAAAGTAAAAGCCCGACATTATTAATTCACCTTATCTTTGATTAATTATATTTACATAAAAAGATAAGCCTTTATTGATATTCTAGTTTTATTATTATTCATTGGTTTAAGAGAAGAAAAAGTAGTTCAAATAGTACAAAAACCTAAAACAAAAGCAAGTTAAAAGTTAAATAGTATCACTGAAATTGTTTATTGTGTACTTTAAATTCAAATCAATCAACTGTCTTATGCAATAATGAGTGGGATACATCGGTTAGGTAATTTATAATCCTGAAAATGGGAATTTTGTCTGATTCGCCGGGATGGTTTGTATTCATCTGTACGCTTTTTCAAAGTGAGAAGTTTATTTAGTCAAGATAGCTTTAATGGTATAAAAAAAAACTCGATGTTTCCTCCAAATACTTCGCTAGAATAAAAGTTATTGAAAAATCAGAACAATAAAATATGGAGATGGTGTGAATTCAACGTGGATAATAATTTGACTTTTTATTGAGATTATCAGTGAAAGTTTGATACATTGAAATGAATTCGTTAATTATATTATCATGACCTTATAATATCAATATTTGGATTCACTTAGATTTTTGGTAGTGTCAGAGTGAAAACAGAGAATTAAAAGGTGGGTTTTTTAGAAAGTGACTAGAACGGGTGATATGTGAATTGAAAATATGAAACACTTAATATTATTTTAGAGATACTTAATATGAAAGTGGTTAATGTCAATGTAAATAGAATGTGATTGGTAAAATAATCAGTGGAATAGGGGTTGGAATTAGGTATTTGAATAAGTTTTTTGATGAATTTCTATATTTTTATATTTGGAGGGTAAGAAAAAGGAAAAAATTTGGGACGTTAATTATGCTTATGACTATGGATTGAATAAATTTACATTACAGGGTGTAAGACTTGTTTTTGATTGACTTGATTCAATTAAAGAGGGTGTTTCTAAATAGAGAAAAGGGCAAGAGGGAGTAAGGAACACCGGAAAAAGAGAAAGAAAGTGAAAAGAATCAGAAGATAATTAATCAATTTTTTTATGGATATAGAAATCAAGAGATAGAAAGGTCTCGGGTGGGATGTAGAAGTCATAAGTTTGAATTAAATAATAATACAATGATATGTTTATGTTTTTATGCTTATTTTCTTGATAAAGCAGAAAGGGGGATTGGGGATTGGGGATT
>JAWNBB010016481.1:0-10492 GCA_036325645.1 Balantidium ctenopharyngodoni
AATCCCCAATCCCCAATCCCCATATTGCAATGTCACAATCCAATCAGTCTCCTACTTTATGTACACAAACATAAAACAAATAATAATTAAACAATCACCAAATGATGAAGCAAGTCAAAACAAGAACCGAATAATAATGTCAATAAAATACCAATTCGTTCCTTGTATATTAAATAATAAATCAAACAATTAGAACTTAATTCTTTTTTATATTCATTATATCTTTTCAATGGGAAGAGTCCGTACCAAAACCGTAAAACGAGCCGCACGTCAAGTCATCGAAAAATTCTATCAAAAAATGAGTCAAGACTTTCACTATAATAAAAGGGTTCTTGATGAAGTCGCCGTTATCCCCACAAAAAGAATCAGGAACAAAATCGCAGGATATGCAACGCGTTTAATGAAAAGAATCCAAAAAGGTCCCGTTCGCGGTATCTCCCTGAAGTTGCAGGAAGAAGAGCGGGAGAAACGAATGGAAAGTGCCCCAGATCCGTCTGAATTTGCTATCAACACCGCGAAAATAGACGAGGAAACTCATAAAATGCTTGAAGAGATTGGACTTGATCATTTAATTCCCAAAGAAAAACATTAAATAAATATAATTAGATAAACAAACAATTAAATATAAGATTCGGATTTGATTTCTTGTTGATAGGTTTCAACACCTGAAACGGGTAATAACAGAAGATCGAAGAATTGATTGAATGATATATGGTTTGTTCAGCGTATAATGTCGATTTACTAAGTACAATTGATTATTAAAGAGTATCTCAAATAATCATATTTTTGCCTTATTTAAACATAGGAATTTCATTTATTGTTTCACTTTTAATTGGATTCACTTGTTGGTTGTATTTGAGTTTATGATACACCATTTGATATTTTACCGAATTGTGATGATGAGATTACCTCGATCGTGTTCTTATTTACATGTCAACATGCACGACGAGGCTGTAAACAAGTGTGGACATATAAAAATATCACGATATGTTATAAACTATTTTTCATTTCTATCTCCTTTGACCTTTCTCCTGCCTCCTTTTAAGACCCCAAAATAAAACCTTCTCTTTCATCTCCACAAACACATCGAATAAAAATAATCCTCTCTATTATTCCTTATTCCCTAAATATCCTCTCTCTGACAAATATCAACTCAATAAGCATTTTAATCTTAATAAAATACCTTCTATAATTATAATAAAATAATAATCATCATCATCATCATCATCCATTCCCTCCCTTTAAATCCCACTCCCTCTCGGAATATTATTACGAACATTTCCCGTGTTCCCCTCCGTATTCCTCCTTATATTATTCATCAACGATCTTTTTGTATTAAACCTATCGCAGTTATAATGTTTCCAAAAATCCTTTTCAACATCATACAATTTCTCCATGTAATAATCCTTGTTTGTTGGGCGGTTCGCGTACTTCCCTAATATCGTCTTCTCCTGATCAACCTCCCTTTTCAATCATTTTCAGTTTTTATCAAATCCGAGTTTTTCCTGGATCCTTCTGCTTTTCAACTTTGTCTCAATGATATGCGATAGTTTATTATTCTCCTCTTCGAAATAAAGTAAACTTTGACAAGTTTTATTCGCATCCCGCATTTCATCGCAGTCAAATTTGACGATTTTATTCAATGACACCCTGGTGATCGCGTTGCTCTTCTTGTTTAAATATGTTATTAAATTAACCTGTTTAGGCTGGACTTTCTTGTAGTTTAGTATGTTTTCAAGCTTCTCTCAGGATGATCACCAGTTATACTCACTACGGAAATTGTTGTGATTTACAACGCTGAGCTTGTCCCTCATTTTTTTCTCTTTGATTCAATTTATTTTTAGTTTCGAAACTGCTTTTTTACCGAGGACTTCCCCGAGTGTGTACTTCGTTTTCGGATTATGCTTTGCTTTAATTAATGTTAGTTCCGGGGATTCTTGGTCTCGTTCGATGATGCTTCTCCCGGTTTCATTTCCACTTTCGAATTTATCTCAGATGTCTTTGGGTAAGTGAATACGTTTCGAGGTGGTTTTGAATTTTTGAATGTTATTAATTGTGTTTTCCGGGGTGAAGCCCTGGTTGGGGCGGTAGAATTGAAGCGAGGTCTTCGATTGCTTTCCTGTTGTTGAAGGTGATATTTTGTAAACCTGGGTAGAGTTAATTGTTTTCGTTTGGTTGGTGATCCGGAGCTTTTCGAAGATGTTTTTAAATTTCGGAAATGTGAGTTTCTTGTTGAAGGACTTTCCATAGCTGGTGGTTCTATTGTGGATATTCTGATCTTTGAGGTCTTCAAGGTCTTCGATTATTTTTTCTCCTGATTCGGTGATGAGGATCCTCATTGATTTGTTATGTTTTTTATTATTATTTTATTTATTTAAGTACAAGGCTGTTGCAATAGTATTTCATCAAAAGGTCTGTTTGTATTGCTCTTGTTTCGGGGGTTACTAAATAGAATAAATAAACGCTTCAACGAGGTATGACAATGGAGTTTATTTAGCGATGTGTACGAGATAATCGTTGTGAAAACGCTTTGTTAAATGAAAGAAAAAACGAAATTAATTTTAGGGCTCTTGCCTAATAAAAGAATAATATGAATAAGTAATAAATATAGTTCTCGTTGCGGAAGCAATTGTTAATAATGTTAATATAATTAAATGATGTTATAGGTTTAAAAACATAATGCGTATCTGTGAATTGTATTTGGTAAATATAATCAATGCTAGGTAAATAAAGTGGGATGATGACTACGTTTGGTTGATTATGTTTACATATCTCTTGTTACTTAGAATTGTTGTTGCGATAATAATGTGATTATCATTGCTGATGTTTGATAATGTTATTATCGAAACATTTAAGAACTCGATTTAATTGCTTGAATTAGAATAGTATTTCATTATCGATATTTTCACACTATTATCATTTCAGTTTAGTTCAGTTCATATACAAACAATTATTACGTTTTTCCTTTCTTTCTTCCTTTCTTTCTTTCTTCCTTACTTCCTTTCTTCCTTCCTTCCTTTCTTCCTTTCTTCCTTCGTTCCTTCCTTGCACACTTGCTCACTCTTACCCTGACGACTCGTAATAATGTTTCGTATATAATCACATTATAATTACTTCATTTACTTAACGTTTTCAATCGAGTGATTGATCATACTCTGAATTATAAAGTTCAAACATATTTTAATATCTTTATTTCCACACTTACTCAATTTCCATAAAAAACAAGATGAAAAAATGTTTATTTGTTTTTAATTCATTTCCCTACGACTATATCCTTATTCAATACAATTACTTTAATCGCCTTTCCTCCCCACTTCCATACCACGATCTATCGAAACCTCCACTTTATCCCATTCCATTACACTTCAACCTAATCCTTCATCCTCGGCATTTCTCATATACTTCCATGTTGAAAATGATTCCGTTTTTCCTCTATTATTTTATCTGTATCTTTATTCATCTTCCGACTGTTTCAATAGGCAAGCACAATATAAATCACACTATTAATCAACAGCATCACTCCACTATTTCAGTTCTTCCCTTTATTTATTTTCATTCCTTCTCAGTCCACAAACGCAAACACACTGAAAATAAACAAAATTATTGAACCACCCAATAAAATAAAGATGATGTAATTGAACAATTCCGGCGACATTATTAATATATTCCTTATCACACTATTTAAATTATTATGTCTAATTCCGTATCAACACGTCGCTTCGTATTATAATTAAAGTAGTTTAATTAATATCTATTTAAATAATCAAACCAAATCAATATTTAATTCCTCTTAATTCTCTTGATATCTTCTCTGGGCGTCGCAGTTAAACAACGCAGATGGATCCGACGTGGATCTTTACTTCTTTTTCCTTTTCTTCTCCTCTTTTGCTTTCTGTTCCTTGTAATTTTCGTAACTCTCGTTCATCGTCGTCGCGAATTTCTTCATAATGTTTACGAAAATTCCTATTTCCATTTTGGGGTCTTCCGCGAAGTACGTGACGATTTCTTTATATTGCTTATCGATTTCTGCGATTTGATCGTTTCATTCCTTCATCTTTTTATCGGCGTCGGTGTAGAACTCGTTGAGGAACTCCTTTGTACGATCACCTTCTTCGAATTCTTGTTTGGGGTCATCCCGGAGTTTCTTTAATTTAACCACGTTCAAAAATCTCGCGTTTCACTCTTTCGTGCTCTCGACAACGCTTTGATACAGTCAGTTATTGAATTCTCATAAGTTAGGTAGTATATCAAATCAGTCTTCTCGGTTAAGCTTTTCAATCACATATTTTGTAAGGTAATCCATGATTGTCTTCTTATTGTCCTTTGCTTTAAGATCAGTTCATTTCGAAAGGATATCTCACTTGAACGCGTAGGCACCTCCCCTGGCGAATTCGCCATTGAGGTAATTACCAACCGCGAGGATAATCTGAAGCCATTCCCGGAATTTTTCATTTGATTTTATGAATTTAAACGCTGAGAAGAATCGATTGATATCCTCGTTGATTACATTGTACTCCTCACGGTAGGCGCCTTCAAAAAGGATCGACTTAATGCGCTCTTTGTTCCCGATGACAGGTACAAGCATGAAAATGAGTTGATCTGCGACTGTTAGCAATGAAGAATCACCGCTGAATTTATTCGCGGCGGTGACCTCGCCTTCCGTAGGCATGATAGGCAAGAGGAGATCTAATATCGATGGATTTAGAATTGATACATCGTATCGTTCGAGGGCTTCGATGATATCTATCGGGAGGAGTCGGATTTTGTTCAGGACGATGTTCATCATTTTGATGCGATCTTCCTCGAGGAAGGAGAGCTCTTTGGGTTTGTTTGCGTCTTCTTTTACTTCGACCACGGCCTTTGGGGCTTCCTTCTTTCGTTGGCAGAATTGGTCTTCGAGCTTGTCGATGCATATTTTTATTTTTTCGTCATCAACCTAAATATGAGTAAAATAAAGGTGAAAAAATAATTGGATGTATTGCTACCTTTTCCCATATGGTACCGCTGATTTTTTGTTTTTGGTTTATGGATTGCCAAAATAAACCTTTCATTTCGACACGGGGCTTCTTTTTTGGCTTTACTATGGGATATAATAAAGATATTGTTTTAATTGGGTTAGTTGAGGGTAAACTTACGGTTTGGATTTGGCATTCCGAAACCCATCATCATTGGCATTCCGGGAATGCCGGGAACGCCTGGGACACCGGGAAAACCGGGAATGCCGGGAACACCGGGAACGCCTGGAACACCGGGAACGCCTGGGACACCTGGGACACCTGGAACACCTGGAACACCCGGTACTCCTGGAACACCGGGAACCCTGGGAACACCAGGCACCATAGGGACACCTGGTATGCCTGGTACACCTGGTATGCCTGGTACACCTGGAACACCTGGTACACCTGGAACCATAGGGACACCTGGTACACCTGGAACCATAGGGACACCTGGAACACCTGGTACACCTGGAACACCTGGGACAGCTGGTATGCCTGGAACACCTGGAACGCCTGGTACACCTGGAACACCTGGTACACCTGGAACCATAGGGACACCTGGAACACCTGGTACACCAGGCACCATTGGAACCCCTGGAACCATAGGGACACCTGGAACCATAGGGACGCCTGGAACACCGGGAACACCGGGAACACCGGGAACACCTGGAACACCGGGTACACCAGGAACTGCGCCAAACCCTGGCGGAGGTGGAATTGTTGAAACCACAGGATTCGTAACATTTTTTTTTTCCTCCTCCCCTTTTTGTTCTTTCTTTCCATTATTTCCTTCTCCACCTTCATTTTCTTTCTTCTCACTCTTTTCTCCACTTCATTTTTTCTTTTCTATTTCCTCCTTAATCTTCTTTTTCTTCTCCAACTCCTTTAGCATTTCACTTGCACTTAACGTTGCTTTATTTTCATCGCTCATGTTGATTATTATTATTATTTATTATTTATTACATTCCAAAACACCATCACTTCTATTGATCACCAACCATCAAATCCATCTTTTAACGAACGCCCAAAAAGTGCAACGGAAGAACCAAGCACATCAACGATAAACAACTCCCAAAAAATCAGCAACAAATACCTCATCATTTAATTAAAACACTTTTCAATCGCCTCATCCTGTGCTTTACATTACAATCCTCAATCACCGCTAAGAGTCAACAACATCAGCGTCTCAAGTGCTTATCAATGGAATTGGAAATATCAAAATAATTTAACATAATACGTGAAAGATAATAAACATGGAAAACATTGCGGATACGATAAACCCTATTGAAACAATGATAATAATAATAATAATAATAATTATTATAATCGTAAACTAAATCTTTGGTAAGGATAACACTGCCTGGTAACCCTTAAATAGAATGTTAATGATATTAAAACACAAAATCGAATGTGAAACATAAAATTATGAAATAAAGGAAGGAAAGCATAGAGTATCTCCGATAGAAAATGGGATAATTTTATGAGGGATGAAGACGGGAGAAAGTGTTGCATTCCCTAAAGATAATGAAGAGGTGAATAGCAGAGTAAGGTTTAGTAATAGTGTCGACCGGAAACATAGGAACGATATTTGATAAGTATTGAATATGATCGTATGAGGGAGTTTCAATGATGGAGTGGTTAATATGAGGAGGGGATATCGCTTGGTTGTTATGTTTTGTTTGGTTTGGTTATTTCGTTTTATGAGTGAATTATATTGTTATGTTTGGTGCTGTTTGTTCTGCTTTATTGGGAGTTTATGATTGTTTATTTTGAATAAATAGGAAATTGTGATTATTAATGTTTATGTGATAAAGGTTTGTTTAAAAAGATTATTATTTTATGGGTTGAAGTGCCGTTTCAAGGGCTTTGCATTGATTTCTTAATTAAATTAAACCGATTTGTTTTGCCCTTAGAATAATAATAATAATAATTACCTTTACGTTTATGTTTACATTTACGTTTATGTGTACCTTTTCAATCTCATTTCTAACTAATTTCCCTTAATTATCTATTCAAACCAACCTATTTCCCTTTCTCTTTCTCTTTCTTTCTCTTTCCCTTTCTATTTCTTCCTTTTTCCCTTTCCCTTCCCCACAGTACACCCCTATTTTCCAAATCCAATTTTCATTTAACCCCCTCTCGGATAAACAATATCATAATTATCTTATTTTATAACATCCATTAAAATATTTATCCACATATATTAAACCTTCCTCCAACCACTGATTATTTCCCAGCATTAATAAACTTACTTATAAACTCATCTGTATGACTCTTCTCATTCCCACTCACATAGCTTCAATTATTCTGCTGGTTGTTATAATTCGAAACATTATTATTATTATTATTATTACTATTATTAAAACTTCCATTATACGGGTTCCCCAAGTTCCCCAAGTGCATAATGTTGTTATTCGCATAATTCCCACCATTGCTCCTTGTCACCGTCGTCGACGAATGACTCATTTTATTCACTGCACTTTGTTTACCCTTGTACCCAAGTGCCGCTTTATCCGAGAAACTCAATCAACTATTCGAATTATGAAACTTTCAGTTCCCGGTCTTCTCAGTAAACGCATTCAAAATCGCATTTCACTCGTGCCTCAGTTTCGGGTTTATCTCATCGTTGTAGACATTGAGAACCTCGTTTCACATTCCGCTCCCGTTTTGATTTCGTTCTTTTAGTTCATTCACTTCCAGGTCCTTCTTATCCAACTTCCTTTCTCATCATCAACACTGCTCGTTGATGCTTTCGTTTTCCAGTTTCAGGGAATTTCATATTTCGTTCTGCTTTTCGAAATCAATTCAAATCAGGCTTTTCTCTTCCTCGTATTCGCGGATACGACTATGAAGCTCAAAGCTGCTTCCCATACTTTGCACGATGTCGTTGATATCCACTTTACCGTCTTCGCTCTCGCAGGAGGCTCAAATGAATTTCTGGGAAACAAGTTTAAGAATGTTGATCTCGTTTTCTTGCTCCTTGATAATACCTTTCAGTTCTTTTATTTTCTCATCCGCGGTTAACATCGTTAACGGGAGGTTATCGAACTGGCGATTGTGTTCTTTCTCTTCTTCATAGGTTCAGTAGATTTTGCTTTCGTTATTCTTACGCGTCAGAGTCTCGGGAGTAATGCCATCACAAACATCTTCTTTACTATCGATGTCACTTGGGAGTGAGACCGAATTCTCTTTGCATATCAATTTTAAACGATTCACTTTATTCGTGTTTACTTTGATTACCTTCTCTTGCCTCTGATGCAGGCGATCGAAAGCGTCGAGTTCTTCTTGGAGTTGGACTATCGTTTCATCGCGTTCGTTTAGTTTCGTTGTTAATGATATCATAATATCTCTTTGCTTGAGCAGTAGCTCTTTATACCGTTCCACTTCGACTTGGTCTTCCTCGAGTTGCTCACGCTCTTTCTCGAATTCCTGTAATTTGTTATCGAACTCCTGGAGCAAGATATTTTGACGCTCTTCCAACGCAGATCTAAACTGCGGAGTCTCCTCAATTTTATGCCCTCCCATGATCATTTGGGAGTTCATCAGTGATATCTTCATTTCTAATTTTTTCTTTTCTTCGCGCTCTTTTCAGATCTTCTGAGACGCTTGTTCAAGGGCTTTTATCGCTTCTTTTTTATCGTGCTCTGCTTGTTTCTTCTGCTCTTCAAGCTCGATCAGGAGTTCGTTTGATTGGAACATCCGGTTTTTCTCTTCGAGTTCTTTTCTCAAGTTTTTCAATTCGATTTCATATTGGCTTATCAGGGCGCGGTGGTTGAGATCTTCGTTGATCACGGGGCGGTTTCGGATGTTTTTCGCTCGCTTTGAAAATAGTCAACTTGATAGAGATTCACTGAAATAATCGTGGCAAGGGCTGATCATGGTTATCATTGTTGTTTTGCAGTTTCCGCCCAGTGAATCCGCGAGGAGACGCGTTAGTTTCGAATCGCGATATGGGATATGATTTGGTACTTTTTGCTCGGTTAATGCGTTGATAACATTACCCAAAGCGCTTAAAGATTTATTTATTTTCTTACTTTCTTCGAGTTGTTTGCCCTTCGGGCCGGTTATTCTGATACGTTCACTTCCCGCGAGGTCGACAAGGTTTAACTTTCCGATTTTTGTTTTGGTGGAATCATCGGATCAAGATAGCATTTGCTCGACGGTGATAATGAAAATCGCGTGGGATCGACTGGAAACATCGTTCATGAACGTCGACGATGTTGCACGATAATGTGCGCCTTGCTCCAGCAACGCGTAGATATCATTCGGATTTCTAACGACCCATTCCGAGAGGTTATCCACGTAAATGCCCTTCTTTTTATCTTCTCGAATATTTCAGTTTTGTTTTTCCGGCTTTAATCAGTCGCTGATGTTTTCATTGTAAAGCTGTCAATAACTGGCTCTGATTATGAATTTCGTGTTTGAATTCGAAGAGCTTTCGATGTTGTTGAATATGTCCTCAATGCATCGAGGGATGATCCCGCGTTGAGGGTCTTCGGAATTGTATGTGTATCCTTCCATGGTATGAGTTTTCCCGGTTCCGGTTTGTCCGTAGGCGAAGATAGTGCTATTATACCCTTCGAGAACCGAAGTAACTGAGGGTCAAGCGGCTTTCGTATATACATATTCTTGCGTGCTTGTCTCGTCGAACACAGAGTCAAAGGTGAAACGGTGGAGCTGAAATAACGAAGGAACCTCTACGAACTCTCGCTGACGCTCGAGTTCGTCTGTTTCAGCGCCGAGGTATTCAACGAGGGAAATACTTTTTTGATTTTCTTTTACATCTGCGATTGAACGGAATGGGATACCGGGCTCGATTTCTCGTTGGAGAGGAGGACGGACGCGGATCATGACCTTCATGTTATCATTAGTACAAGATGAAGATTTTGATTGTTGAGGGTGAATGTATTTATTCATTTTTCTGATAAAATGTAATTTAAAATTAAATATTCTTTAGACGGTGAACTATATGGATATGTAGGGAAAGGGGAAGGAGATGAAGGCAGAGGAAATGATGATGGAATTCGGTTTTATGTGTTGTATTGGAATGGTTTTTGTGGGGTATTATTATTGTACTACTCGGGAAGAAGGTGAACATTGTTTGAAGAAATGTAAAAGGAGGGAGTGAGGAGATAGGAGGGAGGAGATAGGAGATAGGAGATGTATTGTATTGTATTGTAGTGTAGTGTAGTGTTAAGTTATAAAATTGGGATTTTAGGGAATGACGAAAGCATCAATGAGTCAAGGGGATATCACTTAACGTTTATGTGATTAAAGATTGTTTGTCGGTATGGTGTTTTAGATAGTTGGATTGTGAAGAGGATGTTGAAATATGACTATGATATGATACTCATCGAGGGAACAAGATGGAAAGGAAGAGAGATAAAAACTATTATCATGAACACAGAAATGATATGTTTAAACTAAAAAAACAACGGGAATTGAAAGATATTTTACTATTGATTAAATGATATGGGGATTGGGGATTGGGGATT
>JAWNBB010016489.1:0-19342 GCA_036325645.1 Balantidium ctenopharyngodoni
GGGGATTGGGGATTGGGGATTGGGCCCAATCCCCAACTGTCTCTACCTCAAACCAATAATATTTCATATTTAACTATATGAAAATATATCATCAACCATCCCTTAAACACACCTATCGAAAGCTCTTATTCCTCAATAAAGTGAACAATATTTAACAATAAAACAATATAATTACAAATGATAAATGTATCAAAAGACAAAAACATCCAAACAATCGGGAATCAAAACTGTATTTGTCATTGCTTTTCAAATAGGACAATCATCTGCGGTAGAAGTTCAGAGATAGGAATTGTTTTATTTTTATCATTTTTTATTTTTCTGATTGGTGTGCTATGGACTGCGGTTTTGTGCACGTATTATCATATTGCAATAATAATTATTACACTTATCATCCTTCTAATAACATTATCTAATTATATTGCTTGCTATGTTAAAGAACCTGGTATTATACCGAGATCCTGTAATTGATACAGTTTGGAAACAACACGAGTGAAAGACTGGGTTAACCTGGAAGTGATAACAAGTGCAGTTAAGAGTGATGATAATGAAAATACAAAAATAATAAAAGTAAATCAAGTCATACCAAAGAATTCGGGAGAGAATGATGTGAATATCAAAAGCAATTCTGGATTTATTAACAATGAAAATAAGGATTGTCCAATTGATATCGAAGGCGGGAAGATAGAGAGTACAGGAATAAACAAAGATCAAAAGAATGAAAGCCCGGATTGAATTAAAGGCGAAGAAATAAATAATCAAGAAGTGAAATCACGTGAATTGTTAAAAGAGTCAGAAGAGGAAAAAGAGAAATGCGAGATCCCAGGCATTTATACCTATCGGAAATGCAAAACCTGTTGAATCAATCGTCCTCCAAAATCTTCACATTGCTCACAATGTGACAACTGTGTTCGAGGTTTCGATCAGTAAGAATCTCGATTATATAACATGTACAATTTATAGTCACTGCCCTTTTGTCGGCAATTGCATAGGGTGACGAAATCACAAGATCTTTGTCAAGTTTTTACTGTGGGGAACAATTTCAGGGTGAATGATGGGAATCACATCAATATATCACTTTGTAAAAGTGATGTTTTATTTTGACCACAACATATCCAAGGAAATAGTAAAAGAGCATTTAGTGTTGTTTATAATATCCATTTCTATAATAGGTTGAAGCATTGTGCTTGCAATGTGTTGCCGAGAAATTTACTACATTTTCGGATGAACAGGGGCCGGAGGTATAATCATATTTATCGCGATATTTTACAAAACCAAAAGCAAGTATCAAGACTGATACAACTTCACCTACGCTTACAATCCTTGATCGATGATATGAATTGTTCTTATTGTTCCTGGACTACTATTTATAGCAATACATTTCTGTAAAAATATTTACAACGTCGGACTTGGATACACAACGAAAGAGTTGTCATCGATATCAATTAAGCAATACGAACTCCTGAAATATCAAAAGAAATGAGATGAAAAATATAATAGTCGTATTAATTGAATCGGGTTCCTCGGGAATGTCTGTGTGTTTTTCAGACGGAAAATTCCGGAAAGTCTAGTTCAGTTACATAGTTAGTGCATATTAAATAGGTTTTAGTGATAATATTATATAGTATTAATATAAAATATAATATGCTTATCATTATTAATAATCAGTTAAATGGGTTGTTGCGCTTCAGGGTATAATGAGGTATCGATATCTTTTACAGTTTCGTATTTAAACCTTGCGTCTTTGGGGGAGGATAAGAAATTTCAAATCAAAGAAATATCGAAAAGCACCTTCGACAAAGAGTGAGGAACGACTTTATTCGAAGCATTAAAATCTTCAAATAATCCGATTTTATCTAATTATGCACGAGAATCGAATAAGTTATCAGACTCCTTGTTTTATTTGTTCACTGGGAAAGGCTATACAGTGAAAGAGTATCATCAAGTCTCAGATTTTAAACCGTTTGAAAACGCGAAGTTACTGAAAATTATTATTCTTCAAATAGATGAAGCGCTTCAAAGAGAGGTACCAAAGGCTATTATCAAGAAATCAACTAAGAAGTTAGAGCAGTTTCAGGACTTCACAGTCGACTACAAATTGTGAATTGAACATGACGAAAGGTTGAATAATCCAAATATCACAGAAGATGATTTACGTTGAACCGACACAGATGACTGAGAAGAGAATCAGCTTTCAGACGACAGTGAAGAAATAGACCATGAGAACCAATGAATTATCGAAGATGTGGTCGACGAAAAAGCGGTTGAATTTATCGAGAGTTATGTTTGCCCCGGTCCAGGAAAGCCCTGAAAAAGTGAGGGTGATGCTATTAATTTAATAAAGAATGCAGGAAGCAACAACGTAGAAAAACAGAGCTCGATCAACAAGTTAGTTATACGGAATTCAAAAATAGAAGAACTTAAATATCTGACTAAAATATGCAAAATGTTATGGGAGTTTAAATGGTTGAAAAAGTTCTCTTTTAATTATAATTGAATCAATGGGGATTTCGAAGGATGGAAAGATATTTTTATTTTATTTATTCAGAATGATAACCTGCGGTGCATTGATTTACGAAGCTCTTCGTTCTATGATAACCATTTGCACTTCCTATGTAAAGCTCTCAAGAAAAAAAGGATTCGATATTTGAATTGAGGTGAGAATTTTATTTCTACACAAGGGGTAGAGATCTGATGTAAATGGTTGAAAAAGAATTCCACGCTTCAAAGGTGACATCTTGAGAGAAATGCGGTTTGCCAATTTAAAAAAGAGGGTGTTGAGCTCCTCTATCACGCGTTGGTCAATCACCCAAATATTAAAACATTAAATATTTCATTTATGGATTTGACATTTTCAGGCCCAAACTTAGGCAACTGAATTAGGAATTCAAAAACCTTAATTGAACTAGGTGTTCGAGGGGTGAAATTGAACATTGGCGATTTTAAAGAAATTTGTAAAGCTTTACTCGAACCAGATGCGATATGAGAAGTACTTGATATAGGATGTAATGACATGGGTGGAGATCAAAGCTGAGAATCAATTGCAAAGATGATCACTGAGAACACTTCACTCAGGAACATTAATTGAGATCAAATGAATATCAACATGGACAATTACGAGATTTGATTCAACAGTTTTTCGGAAAACACGACAATAACGGAATACTCCCTGTCGTATAACTCCGAGTTAAAGCCCAAAATTGTTTTGAATTTCTTTTTGAAAAAACCGGAATTAAAGAAATGAACTTACATCGCTTACAATCCGGAGAAGGATATCGGTAAGGAGTTAACGCTTGAAGAGAAGAAATTAATTGAAAAGTTCAAGCAAAGTAAATCAATAAAAATTAAAACTAAATAATTTATTCTTAATATTATAATTATCTGTAATGAAGTATTATTCATTCTCATTGTATTAAAAAAATACTGTCTTAAATACAATAACAATAACAATAACAAGAGTTAAAAATAAATAAAAATATTCAGATGAATAATATATTTAAAAAATGCTGGAACACTGATGATATGAGAAGACCACCGAGGAAGAACACGACAAAGATATCCTTAGCAATTTAAAACTACCAAGATACAACTCGAACTGTGACAAGAATTATAATATAATGTGAAATCAGTTATTTTATAATCAAAAGGATATTGACAGCTCAAAACCGGTTATCCTAAGGGAAAATGAAAAAGATCGGGAATTGAGGCTGCTCGAGCAAGCAATCCATGTATGATTTAACCAAATCTTATTTAAATCTAGTATAAACTTGATAAAAAATACATGAACAAACTTACCGATCTTCTTCAACAGAAGCACGACAAAAAGTATTCTTTAAAAAGGAAATACATTCATGAAACCGTTTATACCGTCGATGAGAAGAAGAATATGCATTTAACACTTTCGGAGGATTTCAAAAGTAAATGAGTGTTAAAAAAGCAAAAGAAAAAAGAAGGAAAGAAAGAGGAAGTTCTGACACCAGTGCCTCAAAGAAAAGAGAATAAATTCGAATGAAAAATAAAAAAGACAGATATTAAGTGAGTTAAACCAGTGGTCATTCCCAAAGAAAATAATACTCGCGACTCAGACAGTAACGAAAAAGACTGAAAAACAGAGAAAGATGAGAATAATAAACATAATCCGAAACTGTGGGAATCCGAAGAAGAAGAACAAGAATGAAATGAAAATGATCGACATAATTTATTCGAAAAATGAAGAACAAAATCAAAGCTTTGTTTATCAACAACCCAAAACGTCGAACTTATTAATAATAATAGTATTCCAAATTTAGGTAGGAATAATGGTACTAATCTTTTACTTACATCAATACCCTACATTACCTCAACAACCGAATCTAATAACAAAATATCAATCAAAAAGAGGTATAACCATCGTAGCCAAGAAGAGTTGTTTTTTAAAGATTGAAATATTTGAGAAGATATCGATAAAATCAGGGAAAAGAATCTCATTATTAAGAAAATGAAAAACATTGGTTCCAAAAAGCTTTTGCATTCGGTCGATTTGTTTCATTGCGATAAGATAAAATTTCAAAAGATTCTCGATAAATTAAATATGCGAAATAAGAAGCGAGTTAAGACAAGGAAAAGGACGACTTGATATTTCGTTAAGACTAGAAGGCAAAGCAAAGCAAAGAGCTCAGAGGATGAATTTGCAATATTAAAGTCTGGAAATGCTGATATACTTAATAATATGAAATTGAAATCGTATAACTGAGTGGAAGAGTCGAAAGAGTGCGAGTTAATCAAGGAGGATATTTTGAAAAAAGATTTCCGGGCGATTTCTTTTAAAGTTCCTAAGAAGTCGCGACTCAAAGTTAATATACTTTCTTCGAGTAACTCCAAAACGCCCGCATTTAAAAAATCGCTGACGTGACTACCTCTTTGAAAAAATAAAAATAATTCTAAGGGTAATACAGATAAAAATAAAGTAATTTAAATAGAATTTTGTACTCAAGAAATCACTGTTTTTTATATTTTAATAAGATAATATGATAGTTAATATGATAATTTAGTGATGAAACACTAATTATAAGAAGATAATAATATCTTAAATTAACCAAAGGATATTAAGCGTTAGTAGTGGCATGTTAATAGTTCGAGAGGAAGAGAGTGATGATATTTTGTGGAATGTGATTGCTTTATTGGATTTGGGGAGTTGATGAATGAGTTAATAAAAAAAAGAATAAATTACATCGGTTTCATTTCGAAAAGAGAATGGGATCACACCAAGAACAAGGCATAAAAGGAGCAGATTATTAATACAAGGAGAGTAAGATGAGATACACTGATTTAATTATAAGGATGTAAAGAACTAAAGAAGTTGTTAATAAAAGTAAGAATCTTTCAGAAGAATAACAAGAAACATAAGCATAAATTATTCTGATCCAATCAATTAAGGGGATGTCAAATCGTGGAAATATAATGCTACAATTGCTCTATTCGAACGCTATTTCTTTCTAGGTTCCTATAAAAGCACATGAAGTTTAAATTAATCAATTTTCACGATATATTAATATTGTTATAACCTTCACTCCAGATTATTTCCACTAGGCGCATAAAAGGAAATTGATTCAAGAAGAGCATCTTGATTATTTTCCAAATCGAAACTATTAAATAATCCTAGTTTGTCAGTAAATGAAATCTCGAAAAGAAGATTACTTGAGAGTACTGTGTCGAAGAATTTTTTGCGGATTAATGAATTAATCTTAAATAAAAACAATACTATTAAAAGAATCATTACAACAAAAACATAATAATTAATATTTATTAAATGAGATCGATCATTCTATTTCATTAGCATATTAAATCTAATTCTCAGTAACTAAGTCACCATTTTTTACCTACTATTATTACTGATAACTATTCAAAGGAGCACTTGAATAGAGAAAAATATTTATTTTCCAGCAAAAAACAATAGAACGTTTTCTCATTTTTATTCCCTTCCCCACTTATTACAAAGCCCCTTCATAAACAAAAAACTATTTCTCCCTTAAACAAATTTAAATAATATCCTTTCACAATTCTTCCTCTTCTTCATTCTCCCCTTCAACTTAACCATCAATTCCAATAATTACTACCCATATAATCACGATCTCCCTGCAACTGATTTCTCATCCGATAACTATTATATCAATTAAACTATTATTTAATTCAATTACATTAATACACGTAAAGAAAATAAAATAAAGATATTAATCATTTCATTGCATATACTTTTAATAAAAAATAAAAAGAATTATCAAACATATAATACTATGGATCACACCTGGAAACATTCTGATACAAATAAAAACGACTTCGTTTATTCTAAACTATCCCTTTGAAGATCAAAATCATCCTCTGAAGATAACTTAACAACAATATCCTCAATCCACGGTTCAAAAACAAACATTTGAAATCTTAATAAGAAAATCAAAAAGGTATCTTTCAAATCCCTTGAAATAGTAAAGGTTGAAAGTTATAAACAATATAATAAAGTATTGAATAAAGATATAATCCTTGACTGAGCAATATCAAACCAAAAATGTAATTGCTTTTATTCGATTTTCTAAGGGTTGTCCGGTAATTTGAACTCAGTTTTTAATTAATTTTTATATTTTAATTATATGCGTTAGTATGAAGAGTCAGGGAGTATTTAATTCTGTTAATAGTTGCATAATGAAGAAGATATTTGTATTTCGAGTTTATTTATACAGACTCGCGGAATATTATAATTTAAATGTCAATTTTAATTATTGGAACTTAATTAGTTGTTTTAATATGCTCTGTTTTAAGACTTGGGATAATTTTTAAGGTTATTCAATTAATTAATATGAAAAAAAAATCATTTATTGTATATACTATTTGAGGATTTAATTTATTGGAATGAAAAAAAATAATCTTCGTTTGTCAAATAAATTAGGATTGTGTAAATAAATATTTTGAGAACGTTAATTCAAAGATTTTAATGGGAGAGTTTGTTAAAAATAAATAAAAAAATATTGTGAAAGTATTACTTTTTTTTCAGGTATATTAAGTAACTGTTTTATTAAGAGGAAGAATTAGCTAGTAAAGTATTTGAGTTTAACAATTATGAAGTTATGTTAATGAGGTTGCTATCCGATAAGATGAAAAATAATTGTACGATTAAAGTATAAAATAAGCGAAAATGAATAATTTATAAAAATATTGGTTTTCTAAAAATATAACTTGTTCTTTTCATTGTATGACAGAAAATTAAAAGTATTTATCAATTTAAACAAAAAAGAACCCGAAATCCGATTCGATATCTCTAGACAATCAAAGATATTTTTTTTATCAATGGATAAATATCGAAGAAATTAACAATAATATATTTACTGGATTCTATAGTAATACTGGGCATGGGTTCGAGTAACTGAAGGGGAAGATTTCTTCTGAAAAGCCCTAGGATTTGCGAGTGAAGTAAAACAATGGTGAACTCTAAAAGAATAAGAAGAATGTAAAACAAACGATACTGAATACACAAATAGATTTCCTGCTCCAGAGCTCTTTCAACTGGATACAAAAGTTGAAATATAATCGCTGATTGTTTGCAACATAAACCTAAAATGTTGAAAATAAACAATTTATTTATTTTCGAGTCTTTCCCTATAAAAGCTAAAGAAATAGAGCAACTTGATTACTTAGATAAACGAAATAAAATGAAACGTTTTCTAAAAAAGTGGAAGATTCATTTTCAGGATTAAAATCTTAAAATTACTTAAATATTGAACTAAACTAGTCGAAGCACATTACGAACAATTTAATATAATTGACCTTTTTAATATGGAAAGAGAACCTGATATAATATAAGGGAATTTTAGTGCTATTTTTAGAAGTGATGATTGTAGTGAAATAAGTGTTATGGAAAAACATAAACATAAAACAAAATCAGTGAAATGGAAGTACGGGACATGTATGATAAATTGTGGAATATGTGAAGCAATAATTAGTTGATTTAATAATTAATAATTAATGTTTTGTATATTTTTGAGTCAATTAATAGAACAGTTCTTATTCATTTATTTATCAGCATTTTAAATATTTAGATAAAATTGATATTAGTTATGCTAATATAAAAAAACGTTTGGAATGATTAAATTCATAAAAGATTTGAATATGTTTTATCTTAAGTTATAAGTAACATTAGCTTAACATTACACTCTCCTTTAAAAAGAGCAAATGATTTATTTATAATTGTAACAATCAAAAATATAAAAATAATTTTATTTATCATCACCCAATACCTAAATGAGTTTCCCACATTAATATCGTGCTTTTATATAATAAATATGTATTCGTTACGCTTGTACATTAGAGATGTTATTGTTATTATTATTCAATAAACGATACTACAATAACATCAATTTAAATAATAAATATATACAAGATCTTGTCTTTCTTTATTTAAATACATGCAACCAAAACAACGCCAGATTCATTTCACATTCAGAATTTAAAAATTGCAGAAACTAGTTAAATTAATTAATTATTAATATTTATCTTATTTCTAAGAAATGGAAAATAATGATGATGGGTTTATTATGAACTATAAAGTCGATCAGAACGCTACAAGCAAGCAAACTGCATACGAAAAGAAGAAAGATAAAAAGGAAAGGTATAAAGAAAAGAAGTGATTAAATAATAAAAGAAAAAGAGATAAAAACGACAATAAACGAGACAATAATAAAACTTCAGAAGCGGACGGGAGATCCCAAGGATATTATCCTCCCCGAAAAGTAGTTGAAAATACCAATGCGTTAAATAACGCACAAACGGTAGAAAATAATCAACAAAACATCCTTGATACCGCTGAAGCAAAGCCTTCCCAAGAACAACAAATTATCGAAAATGAAATATCAAACCCTCAACAGGCAGTACCAGCTAAAAAACAAAAACTTTCCAACTCGGAGAAAAACGTCCAAAACGCTCATCGTGTCCTCCTTCAAAACCAAATCAACGATGAAGTTAATCAAATAGCAACTGAATCGAAAACAATAAATAAATCCAATTTCAATCCCGCTAAAACAGTGTTCTCATTAAAAGCGTTTTCCGATTGAAACATCGACGTATACCTTAAAAAAGCCTTAGAGAAGAACAAATATTCAACAATGACAAAGATCCAGAAGAAGTCAATCCCAATCCTCCTTGAACACAAAAATGTGATAATTAAATCCGAAACCGGTTCAGGCAAGACCCTCGCGTATGTGATACCTTTATACGAACAGTTAATCAAGCTCAATCAAGAAAACAAAATCGATAGAAAACAAGGAGTTTATTCGATTATCTTCTCCCCCACACATGAGCTCTGTATGCAAATCGAAGAAACATTCAATAAATTAAAGAGCAGTTGCATTCACGTGGTTTACGGTTCATTCATGGGAGGACAAAAAATAGATTTGGAAAAAAAGAAATTACGTAAAGGCATTAATGTTATCATCTGCACGCCAGGAAGATTGTTGTACCATTTGAGAAACACAATCAACATTAATTTCTCGACACTTAAAACCATTATCTTCGATGAAGCAGATTGATTACTTGACATGGGGTTTGAAAAAGATATTAAAGAATGCTTTAAAGAAATATTTAAAAAGGATGATACTCGAGGTGAAAGTGTCCAGGAGTGAAATGCGGATTTGTTTAAGAAGTATAAAATATTCCTCATTTCGGCAACGATTGATAATAGAATACGGAAAATGACGAGTTATTTAATGAAAGGATGTAAAACAGTCGGTTTTGAAACATGAGGAAAAGGGAACAGTAACGGAGAAGGAGATGATAATGACGAAGATAATGAAACCTTTCAGGCTTCTTCAGGGCTTAATCAATACTATGCTTTTGTCAACGATGAGTTCCGTTTAATCAACTGAATCTCATTTGTCTATAATAATATCGGTAAGAAAATGATGATCTTCGTATCGACATGTGACTGCGTTAATTTCCTTCAAAAATGATGAACTGAAATCGAAATTGATGTAAACTATGAAATTGAAACAAAGAATGAAATAGAGCGGAAGAAGAAGAAAGGAGAAGTAATAAGCAATAAAAATACCAAAGTGAAATGAATTCCTCAGGTAGTTTACAAGCTTCACGGGAAAATGAAACACGATGAACGAAAACAAATATTCGCGGATTTTAATCAAAATTCAAGCTGTATCTGAATTAGCACTGATGTCGCGGCGAGAGGCCTTGATTTTCCTTGTGTTGATTGGGTACTTCATTACGATGTTAACCCGGATATCAAAGAGTATATTAATCGAATGGGAAGAACTGCTAGACTTGATCACGATGGTAACTCATTATTATTCCTAATGCAAAACGAACAAAAACTGCTTGATTCTTGCTTTAAAAGAGTAAAGCAGGGCATGAAAGAAATACTCCCGTCTAATATATTGCTTGAGTTCGTGAACAAGATAAATACAAATATTTGAAAACATAAAATAGAGATGAAGCCAATGCCCTTTGATCAGGAGGTCGACGAGAACGAAAAATTTAGGAAAAAATACATTTTTTCCATTCTACCGATACAACGAATAATTCGGGATTTCATATTCACAGATAAAGAAAATTTAATTCTCGCGAGGAGTGCTTTTAAAAGTGAGGTAAGGTCTTATGTGACATTTATGAAGTATGCGAAAGAAGTGTTTAATGTAAAGGCGTGAAATTTAACAAGAATATCACGAAGCTACGGATGATATAAAGAATCGATGAAGATGAAAGTTGGAACTGCTAATGTTGTAGTTGACCATGAATATGAAAAAACAAATGTAAGGGCGGAGAGGAAGTATTATAATAAGAAAATACAAAATAAATTAGTGTATTCTGAGTTTGAATAAGCCTTAAATAAAAATAAAAGCAACTGAATATGATGTGATGTTCACAACTCTCTTCCACGATATTAGTTATCTAAAGACACATTATAAATATTATTAATTATTCTCAATGTTAATGCTATTGTTCAACACCTTTAATCCTATCGATTACTTTACTTTACTTTACTCATCATCAATGTAAGAGCATTCAATCGCATTCACATTGGTTAAGTTGCAACTATTTGAAGTAATTTCTGATAGAGTAATTTCAAAATTATTTTAAACGTCTGAAATAAAAACATTATTAAAACATATACATCGTACCCGATTACCCTGATAAACCCGATAATTAAATCATATTTTAAATATAATTGTTAATCCAATTCTATATATTCCTCTAGATAAAGTAAATAATAATTCTTCATTTATATAAATGAGTTCAAGCAACCACCAGAAAAAAGAATATGGAAAACACAGTATAGAGTTTAAACCTTTCAATTTCGAACTCTCTCAAGTAAATAAAATAAAACCAAAGACATGAAAAAAAACGGACATTATCCAAATCATCCGTTCCAACAACACTATTGAATGAAACGAACTATTAAACGATCTATCAAAAGAAAAATTCGAAGACAACGACTACTTTGACTGAAATAAAAACGAACAAAAATTAATAAAAACATATCAAATCCTAACGCAATACATGATATACTCGATAAATTGTTTACAAAAAGAGAACGATGTTTTGAAGGATTTCACCAACCAACAGTGACAAAACAATGAAGACTCTGAACGTGTATTGATTAAACAAAATAAGAAAATAAATGAACAAAATGATATTCTCAGTAACTGAACAAATAATTGCATTCGCTTGGAAGAGTGAGTGAAACAGTTAAATTTGGAGGATCAAATCAAGGGGAAATGAGGGAATGACAATGAACTGATGACACCGGAAGACTGTGATAACTTGCGGAATCATCATATGAATAAAGAAGAAGATCTTTAAAGAAGAATAATCGAGTTAGATAGAGATTAAATATGAAATCATTTTTGAATATTTTTTATTTTTATTTTCATTAAGTAAATTCATCAAAAACATGGAACGATTTTCAATAATATCAAACGAATCAAGCAAAGGACCGTTCTCTTGAGAGCTAGTGATTAAATCAGACTGCACTTCGTCTTGCTTCGGGCATGAACCGATATTGCAGTTATGTTTCAACTGTAAATATTGTGACCCGAAAAATAAATTCAATTTATGTGAATATTGCCATGATAATTGCCACAGCATCTGCAGGGAATGATATAATGTGGGCGCGATAAAAATGAAGAAATGCTTATCTAAAGACAATACGATTTTACATAACTCGTTGAAATTCGCTTGTGACTGCGGTGTGTGGGCGAAGCACATAGTGAAACCGATGGAAAGGAAGGAAATCGTTTCCTGTCCTTTAGCGAGAATTGATGATAAGTTTTTAACACTTCAAGAATTTTACTGTGAAGAATGTCAACAAAAGCTGTGTTCCTTGTGCTTTTTTTGTTGTCATCAGAACTGCGTGAACAAGACCCAGAAAATAAGGAATGAAAAAGAGCATAACAGTACTCAAACATTCTGCGAGTGTAGTACGAATAACCATACAATATACAACGATTTCGCGTTGGAATTTCCGATCTTCGACTATCAAACTGAGATCAAGACACGTTTCTGGCCGATACAAATGATTAACATCATGTTCAGTACCAAGGAAGTCTTCTCAGAATGAAGCGAATTATTCAAAACAACCATCACACACCCAGATCCAAATAAGTTCTTACGTCAGGACAATCCTTTCCCCTTTTGATGAGAGCAATTTTCAAATACATTTAATAGAAAATTTAAAACGTTTTACTACGATGAAGCTATTATTGATATCTTCCCTTTCAAGCCATGAATTAAATTCATGCGAAGTATTAATCCAAGAAATCAATCGATGTTATTAGTTAAATTCCGTTGTATATTTCTCGTTCTTTTTCTGCACCTTAAAAAGGATTTCATCTTATCAAAATCGTTGACATCAATTGATTTCATGACGAGCAGTATTATTGATAGGCTGGTGTACCGGAAGTTTATTTTTACGCAGAGTTGATACATGAAGGAAATACATAATAAATACGCTATTAGCCCTAATGATTGTGGTTTATTGCGGGATATAATTTTAAACGATTTCCTGATCTTTATGGAAATGGGAATACAAAAAGATTGCCTCAACGTTTGAGAGTTCCAAGATGAGTGAGAAATCGGGTGAAAATGTATTTGCTTTATCCTCAAGAAGATGCTGTTTAATATAAGCGATTTAAAGTTACTGATTAAGTCTTGATACAGTTTCCACGATAAGTTTATTAATGGTATCGTGTTAAGCGATTTCCAGTCGTGGATTGATATTTTTAACGGGTTCACCGAGATATTTTACATGATCATAATAAACTACAATGATCAAGTGATTGAAGAGTATTTACACAACGGGAAGTTCAAACACAAGTTCATGCATTCGAAAAGTAAAAACGGGAAATGATTATTCAAGATGATTTTGAAATCGCTGAGAATTATATCTAAACACTATAAAATATGTGCAGAGGAAAACAAGAAAAAAGGTAAGAAAGACAAAGAAGATGCAATTGAGTCAAGTGATTGAAACCACGAGAGCAACCAAAGGAATTACACGAAGAAAAGAATTAATCCGAATGGTGTTGTATTCAAGAAGCCAAGTTATGGTTGATTATCCGATAAAATATTAATTTGATTCAATGAAAGCCTTAAACTATTTTCCGTAACTGATAATAACTACTACACTCAGATTTCCAATTTGAGTAAAAATGACATCGAGTTTTATAAAAGTCAAATCCTCACAATGTCGCGGCTGCGGATAATAAAAACTCATAATGACAAAAATCAAGAAAAAGACTATACGAAGAACTGAACATACCAATGAACGATTAAATTAGAAAGCTGATTGCATACGCTTTTCCTACGTTCATACGACGATGAAAGCGCATATCAAATACTAATGGAGTTTTGAAACGTCTTCTCTAACTATATCAAAGACGTTAAAGAACACTGAAATGAATATCTAAGTGAACCCCATCGAGATAATGAATACAAGTATAAGATAATATCTCGTGTCAATGAAAAATATGAATACATGAACACATTTATCCAGAACTACGAAACCAAGTTCAATTACCAGAAACTGATACAGGAGTTTATCTTCAGTTCTATCGATGAATGCTGTTTGAAAATATTAATTTTCTTCTCTGATCGAAGATATCACACTCTCATGTCCATAGAAATCCTCGAACGGATTCTATCGTGACTCTCATGATTCATGACTCATGAAAACGGGATGAGATACTTTATGATGGGTAAAACATGAACAAGACTGAATAAGCTGTTTCATAGATATTCCTTTAATAAGCACCCAAGTCGTGAGATAAACAATGTTAATTATATCAGAGCGAAAGAAACAAATATCAACGAAAAACTAATCATAATCAAGTACCTCTGAGAATTCTTCGAGATATGAAGTAAAGCGATAAAGGTGTATGATATCAACATAAAATCCCATAAAGTTCTTACGAGATGAAAGCAGAACTTCCTCAGCCAAATCGACGAGTTCCTTAAAATAATGATACAAAGTAACCTTCATAGCAACTTCAAAAAGCAGTTCAATATTATCATGAAAATCTTTACAAACCTCAGTAAATATTACTCCGTGCAAGATATCAATGAGATCAGTAACCACATAACAACCGTGTTCTTAAACAAGGAATTTAATTTATGCGATCCGAATGTTTTCTTCCCTTACTATTATCAGGAATGAGATGATAAAGGGTTCCCGATAATGTGAAGCACGAATAGGGATGAAAATACTAAACGGACCAACCAAGACGAGGATTACGAGGAACGGAAAAAATTGATTTTAAATGATAATAAGTTTCTATTAGAAGAAAAATCGGAAGTGATCGGGAATGGGAATAGGAATAACATTGATACGGATAACTATTCCTTTTGAGACGAGGAACGGATTGATATCGAACTCTTCTTTTCATTTTTTAAAATATTCGAAAAAAAAGAAAGTTTAATTCACCATTCGCAGTTCTACACTCTCGAGCCTTGAAATAAATTCTTCGATTTTGATGATGGCGATGAAAAGGCGATTCTCCGTCTTTTCAAGTGTGAAAAACTAAAAATTAAAGAAAGGATAGCGATGCTTCGTGTCATGATAAACCTATTTTTTATTGAAAGGACATGAAAGGAGGATTTCAAGCATATCAACCGTCAAATCACTTCCCAAGAATATTTGGATTACATATGCTCGAATAATATCGAGACATATCCTTCAATCATTAAGGATTATAATTCCGCGAACGTTGACTCTTCGAAATGAGTCGATATCAATTGAAAGATTAGTATTATCAACAGAATTGAACTTCTCGTGAAGCTGTTCATCAGCGAATTGGAGTATTATCCTATGAATTTATCTGATGAGAAGCCGATGACGTTGAAATTGTACACGAAAGAATTATGATTTGGTATTAAAAGAATTTGTGATTTCTTTTACACGGAACGTGAATTGTGGAATAAACCATTTTGATGATTTTACTCTCTTGCTCTGCAATTCCTTCCGAAAACGGAGATATTTATTCATATTTTATCAATGGAAGAAGATACAAAACGCACACTTATGCCGAGAAATACACGGATTTCTAAAGTAGTCGATGATATATCGAGTGCTGGTTTCGACATATACAACAGAGATGAAGTGTTCAAGCATATGTCGAACACTTTGGAATTAATATTCAAACACACAAATATCAACTCTGATTTTTCTTGAACCAAATATCTTGATTCTTATGATACCACGCAAGAGTTCAATTTCACCCCTTTGAGTTGAATCGAAACGAAAGACTACGAGTTCTTCTATGAGGAAGAGAAAATTCAATTTACAAATGAAATATCAAAAGACGCAGATATCTTCAAACTGGAAGAAATAAAATCTAAATACGTGAAGGAGTTCCTCGATATTAACTCAACAAATTATTGAACGATTATTCAAAGCGTGAGCAACAATTCCAATAAATATAATTACCGCAAAAGCATCGTTTCATATTTCAAATCGTATTGAAATTGCGGTTTCCGTAGCGAAATGTTCGACTCTTTACTGTGTTTGATTACCAAGACAAGCTTCTACGATTGAACTCCAATGCAAAAGAATTTCAAAATAATATGAAACGAACAATTTTTCCATAATTTTAACAAGCTCATTGAGAAGGATATTTACTTATGTTTCTGATTTTGTAAAAACATCTTCGATGAACACCGTTTCGAACGTGTGACTAGTTTAACGAAACTAACTATTCAATTCCTGCAATGATTAGGGGAGAACTTTTGCACGGACTTCCACGAGAAAATATTCATTCTCAAGAAATCGAAGTATCATCTCAGCATATTCGATAACATTATGAAGTCGTGAAAGCAGACGGTTTATTGAATTTACATTTCCAAAAACGTGAACTCCGAGTTGCCCTATGACAAGCTAATCGTGTGAATGTCAAATCTGATTGATTTCATCGTTGAATTCCTAGTCACAAGGAAAGAGTATTCTGGTGTTTTAGAAAAGGCAATTCATAATTTACTGTTTGAAGAACCGAAAATCGTGGCGATTTTTAATATCCACCCTGACCAGAAAGCAATGGTGAGAACGAAAATTATTTCATTCGTTAAGGTGAAGTTGATACAGCTGCTATTAGCGTACATTCAGAACGGGAAGAAGTATAACACGATGAGATTACTTATCGAAAACAATTGAACAACGATTGAACTGTTTAATGAAATATGATACAATTTCCACATGTGATTAGAGACCTGCAAGATGGATGTTCCCGATAAAATGAAGACTTTATTTAATTCGAATACTAACACAGGATATATCAATGAACTCATAAAATTGTATGTGAATGAACCGAAATTTCGGGATACTCTGGAGCTATCAGTCTGCTTCAATTGATATATGCTTATTAAAATATACGAAACGAAGTATCATAAAAACGACGTCGCGGAACATTTTAAGAAAATAGAATATGATTGAAGCAAAAAGGATACCAAAGATAAAGCGAAAAAGAATAAACAAAGACTTGATAATGAAATGACAGAAGGAGAATGAAATATAAATTCGAAATATGCGTATCGAGTGTTTAAATTCCTTGAGCAACTTGTGCTATTCGTTGAAGTGAAAACTGATGGAATAATGGATCCAACTGAGGAAATACCTGGGAAAAATAATTATGATGATTGATACATTGGGCAAGAAGAACAAGACGAATCCAAAAGCATTAATCAAATAACGTTCTTTGTCCGCCCTTTTTTAACGTATTTCATTTCAAAACAAACAAAAAACTCCTTTGAAAATAATGTTGATCGTAGTTCTGCCACGACGAAGTATATGGGACTTATTAATTCCTCTGATAATTTTATATTCGAAATGGCTGTGAACCGCAACATCACAAGTAAAAACGCATGGAGCTACTTTTTCCTTGATTTCGATTATTCCCTTTGAGAGGATATTAACTACCTCTTTATTCTTATTCATAATATTATCTGAATCGCAGATAACTACAAAAGCTACTCCTTACCCGAAAGCGAGTACGAGAGCTCAAAAAGCTACGACTTCTACGTGTTTAATACTTCTAATTTAGTCTTCGCGATTATCCAGGGCATCTACGCCATTTTAGTCCTTTGCATTTGGTTCCGGTATAAGTTCATCCTTTACTTCGAGTGCAATTTATTGAAAGAAAACAATATGACATTTATCTACCGTCAGAAGGATGATTGAGGTCAAAAGAAAATATCCAAAACAGTTCGCTCTTTTTTTTCAGAGAACGAAGGCAGTATTTCCGATGTAATCGGTGATATCAACGATGAAATTCCACTATACAGTAAATGATATATCGGTATTTTCTCCTCTGTTTTATGTAATAAGGAAATCTGTATATTCGTTTACACAATACTATTTCTAATTTGATATCTGATTTCAAAAAGCGGAATGTTCCTGGTCATTCCCGCATTGTTCATAGCAAACATTTCCCCGACTTTATTCGCGATTTTTAAAGCAATTACTAATAAATGGATCACCCTCATAACAATACTGTTATTTACGTATTGATTTGTATATATTTTCATGTGGATTACTTACTACTTCCTTCCCAACAACTTTGTTTTCGACGATGTTTTCGACATTAAAAGCGGTGAGGATATTTCAGAAGGCTTTTGCTATTCTTCCGTGCAGTGTTGGATGTTTATTGTAAATTATGGTGTCCGATCCGGCGGGGGAATTGCAGACGCACTTGGGAAAATATCATATAAAACCGATTATCAATTCTTTATTTGAAGATTCTTTTACGATATGTTGTTCCACTTGTTTATCATTTTAATTCTACTCAATGTCTTTCTAGGTATAATCGTTGACGCTTTTGCCGAACTCAGAAATGAGAACTGGCACAAGGAGAAGGATATGAAAAGCATTTGTTTTATTTGTCAATTGACAAGCGACGACTTCCTTGCCAAGAATATCAATTATGAAGATCATGTGAAAGAGTTTCATAACTGATGGAATTATGTTTATTTTTTAACTTATCTTCATTTAGGGAATGTGAATGATTTCAATAGGGTTAAAAAATATGTTTGGGATAAATTGGGAAATCAAGACTATACTTGGATTCCTTTGGAAAGTAGTAAAAAAGATGAGTAAATGGTTGGAGATTAATTATTATATTTTTTATGTTAAAATGAATGTAATTAAGAGCGTTGGAAATACAAATTGATATTAGATTTAAAGAATATTGCGTGGATAGAATATGATTGGAATTGTTGTTTTTCTTTGAGTGTTAACTAATTGAAGGAGTCATTGAATATTTATAAGGGTTACGTTTGGGTATTACTGTGTTGGTGGTTATGATAATATGGTGTGAGTCAGATTATATCTAAAAGGATAATATCCATTAAGTCAGCCATGATAATGGTTTTGACAAAGATAGAAGAATTAGGATTATTGGGATGGATTTGTGTATGTGCATTGTCGGGCAGAGTTGGATATTTGTGAAGAATTTGTGGAAGGTTCGTGAGATGAATATTTGATTTGAGTTTTATTCATATTTTGCTTTGTTACCTTCTTTCTTTGTGTGAGTTTAATTGTGGTTAGTGATGAGTTAAGCTTTTTGAACATTTTTGAGTAAGTGTCCATGCAGATAGCATTAAGTGAGAGAGAAGTGCATTTTGAAATGATTATTTATTACATATACAGAATTATTTTCGAGGTTGAGATGGATGTCATTATTGTGACAGTTGTCTTTGCTATGGTACTTCTTTTCTCTTCCGGAAAGATACCTTTTGGTTGAAAGAAACTCATTTTTTTAAATACAATTATGTTTTTTTTGTTTATGTTTATGTATTTAATGGGCCCAATCCCCAATCCCCAATCCCC
>JAWNBB010016513.1:0-14595 GCA_036325645.1 Balantidium ctenopharyngodoni
AATCCCCAATCCCCAATCCCCTAAGATAGTAACTGACAAAACTCCGTCATTTTATTATCTTAACCATAGTTGAATTATTTAACTTATTTTAAACAAACACTAAATAAGGTAATAATAGTATTACAAACCTGAATTATTAAACCATCTAAAACTTCTTTTAAATTTCAAAACAGCGAAAACTCAAAATAATCGATTTCATCAGTAAATGAATTGAATGGAAAGCAGAAGATGATTGGTGTCTCCTATGTTCAAGGAGAGCATGAGATATTTACACTTATTAAAATTATCTATAATACAATAAATCATAAACAATCAGGAAATAATTTGTTTCAACTATTACGGGTTATCTTTCTATTAAATAAAATGTAGAGTACTGATTAAAAATATAAAAACATAACTCATTATAAATAATATGTTTTTAAAAAACAGTTAATCTCTGTATGTATTTCAATTTTAATGTAATATTTACATGAATAGAGAGCTGAATATATATAGTTCTTATACGTCATATCCCTATTTCTTTTAGTCCTTCTTCTTTTTCTCCTTTATTTTCAAATGCAGATTCTGGTGATATCCGAGAAAATCATCTTGAATATTCGATAAATTATCTTTGATCTTATTTATTTTTTTCAGTTTGTTAAACACTTCACCTAAATCTTCGGTGTCTTCTTTAGCGCGCCGATAGTAATAGCCATCCTTAATTTTTGGTTGATCATCTTCATCATCTCCATTCCATAATTCCTCCTTTGTTATATTTCCTTTCTTTTTTGTTTGATTTACACTTTGTTTTTTGACACTGCTTAAATTAGTATCATCGTCATCACCATCGTTATACACTCCGTTTTTCCTGATTCCTGCGTTGTTGAATATATTCGTCATCACATTCTTATGTCTATCAATTCATTTATGTGTTTTATCAGCGAATTGAATTAGATACTTAACCTCATCGAATTCTTCTTGAATATGAGCTTTATAATCATCAATATCATTGATCAGCTCTCGAACATCATTACCATAGCCGTTTGGGTTAAACTTCGTGTTCTTTGGGTTGGAAGTACCGTCGTCGATCTCATCTATGTTTTTAAGTAAGTTATCAATTTGTTGGTTCACATTATTTATGAATTGACTATTCTCAGGCTTTTCATCGCTATTTTTATTTTGCTTTCTAAGTTTAATTAGACCAACATCTGTCATAAACGAAGCACATTTTTTCCTTCTTTTATTGAGTGCTCTAGATTTTGGTTTTTGACCTGCTGGACCAGATAGTTGTTTATTTAATTGCGGAAGCTGGACTTGAGGTATCGGTTTCATCGGGGGAAATCATTTTGCTTCTTCTTTTTCAAGTTCGATTTGTGATGGTATTCACGGAGGTTGTGTTTTATAATCATCTCAAATACCATCGATTTTCATGAGTAGCGTGTTTTTAATATTTTCACGGTTTTGAACCTCTTTTATTTGTTTACGAGCAACAGTCGGCTTTTTATTTTGGCGTTGAGATCTTGGGACGGGATTGAACATTACTCTATTATTTTTGACGTAAATATTAAAATAAGGATTTTAATAATTCAATTTTTATATTGTATTAACAATTAAATTTAATATAGGAATTATCTTTCTGATAATGACGCGTGAAGAAAAACGTTCTCACAATATTTACTTCTTTTTCGTATACTTCTTATCAGGACTAAAATAAGGCTAAGAGTAATAATTAATATATCAATTATATAAAAAATAATGTTACTTACGTGTAAAAGCGCTTGCTTCGCAGTAATTCTTTTACTCGGATCATATTGTAACATCGACTTGATTAAAGAAATCACCTTTGGATCATTACACATAATAACCTCATCTCATTTCTTCTCTTGATAAATTGGGAAGTTATCCTTGTATTCTGGCATATTTACTCAATTTGGCCATATTTCTTTAGTCGGCGTACCTCAAATTTCGAATATTTTATTAAGTTCATCTATCTCATTTTCACCTTCGAAAATTGGTTTTCCTAAATACAACTCCGCGAAAATACACCCTATACTCCAAATATCAACTGGTGTTGAATATTCCGAACACCCTAGTAATATTTCAGGAGAGCGATACCACAATGTCAGCACTTCTTTGGTATATGATCTAACAGGAATACTAAAAGTTCTCGCTAGTCCAAAATCAGCAATTTTTAATTTCCCATGTTTATCTATCAATAAATTCTGCGGTTTTAAGTCACGGTGGATGATTTTCTTAGCGTGACAATAAGTCACACCGTCCAGGATTTGAAACAAAAAAGATTTTATTGTCTCCTCATCTCACCCTCCTTTGATTTCAATATTTCCAGTTTGAGTATTGCTACCATTATAATAAGTATTCATTTTATCATCCATATACTTCTTCAAATCATAATCCAAGTATTCAAATAGCAGATATCATTTATTTTCTTCACAAACAACATCCTTCAATTGAACTATATTAGGGTGTATTAATTCTCTTAATATTGTGATTTCCCTTAGCGCAGTTGACGGAACTCCTTCGTTTTCCAAATCAATTTTTATTTTTTTAATCGCAATTGTTTCGCCAGTTTCTTTATTTTTCCCCTTATACACAACACCATATGTCCCAGATCCAATTGTATCGATCTTCTCAAATATCTCTTTTGTACTTGCTCCGAATTTGTCGTCGTCATCGTCCATGTCTTAAGATTTATTAATATATATAATTATATTATGTTGTTAATCTAATATAATATCATCTAATGGTAGATTTTTTCAAAAATCTTTTTGGAACGAAAGTGAAAGCCATATTCCAGCCAGATGGGGAAACAAACTGATACTTCGATCATTATAAAAAAGTGTTCATAAAAATCAATTTAAACCGCAGTACAACCTGCGATGATATCCTCACCGAGAATAATAAAGAAATATCGAAAATATTCCAAGAAAATAAAACACCGATAAATAAATACTCGAATTCCTTTTGCTACACAATCTATGACTATACAAATCCTTACACCGAATTAAAGCTTACACCTGATCAATGTCCTTATGATTACTGAAAATCACCGAATATGATGCTCTGTTATTTACCGGAAAACTTTAATGATCAATCCAAATCCCTTAATAATAACCAATACAGTTGCGAGTATCATAATTTAATAACTAGCAACGACTCGACAAATTATAAGCAAATTAAAAAACGACAAAAAGATAATGTAATAACAAGTGGCGAAATTCACCGATACAGTGTGAAAAAAGGACGCTTCGTCAGGAAAAAAGCAGAAATCACTTTCGATGATTTTATCATTACTAACTCGAAAAAGAAATTCATGATAAAACTCAATTCAATTAAAAACTTTTTCTTTGAACTCACTAATAATTCCAAAGAGTGAGAGAAGATGATCAAAGACGATAACCTGATAGAAATAACTACTAATAATAATAAGGTGACTATTTGAAAATGTCAACGATTATCGGATTATGAGAAATGGACCGATGCTTTTTCATTCGCGCTTCAAAAGGTAAATGATAACCGCTGAAACAGTGATCTTGACAATACAATTTTAACTCACAATTTATCGTTGAGTAACTACTATCGGCAACAAGTGGAAAGTTTTGGGAATTTCAATGAAATGATAAGCATTAGCGATATTCGTAAACTGTTTTATTTGCTATATAACAATAGACTGTTCACTGATATATCTGAAGTAATCATATCATATAAAACTAACATTGCGTTAAAAAATTACTTTTGAGGATGGTGAAATTTTAAGCAATTATTCGCGATATTACGAGTAGATACCTTCAAAGAAGAAAAACCAGAACAATGAACGATGAAGGAAATGCTAACGTATGAGAATATTAATTATTTCCTTGAGTTGAATGGGAAAATAAACGATATCTTTGATACATTAAAAAAAACAAATAGCTTCCCCGAAGACCTTGACAAGTGTTTATTTAACGTTTTAACCGAGAACCTATTCGATGATATATGAAAGAATATTTTTCAGAAAGAGTTATATCCCTTTTATTTCAAACTTTACAACAATTATGAATTCAATGAAGAGGAATACTATCAGAAAATCAATGGTGAAGACCGTGATATTTGGAAAAAAATGGAATTACTTTTAGTGCACTATTTTATGGATATGTATCATTTTGAGGAAAATAATTTTTTGTTTTTCAATATGGAGAACTACGCGAACACTGAGAGTTTGATGAATAATATAAGCTATATTAATTGTGTTGATAGTAATAATGATAGTAAAAATAATTAAACCATTAAAATATAAGCAGTTTAATTATTTTATTTATTTATTGATTGTTCATTAAGAATATCGAGGTTTACCATACGTCTCCAGTTTCATGACGCGTCATTTTTCTTCTTTAAATCTGAATAGAACATTATATCTTCTTTCGATAGTCTCGGGGCTTTGGGACTGTTACGGAGAATGTCTGTATTATCCTCCTCTGTTTCAAAAAGATTTAAAATGTTATTGTTTGGATTTGTACTTGCACCTTTGTTTTTCATTCAATTGTCTTTCTTGACTGCGATTTCGATTGGAATGTTTATACAATTCTCATCATTTAGTATTATTGATCCGATTTCTCGTATCATTGCCTTTTGCTTGAGATTCTCTTGTTCTTTTATCTGAAGATTGAACTTATCTTCTCACTTTTTCCGGGTAACGACTAACATGGTTTTTAACACCTTTTTATATAGCATTTTAATCGCTAGGATAATACTTCACCGAACTGGCTCTTTATGAGTCTTTTTGTTTTCTAGATAGTGATTATTGAAACTTGCCTTATCGTCACTATATTTATTCACCCAAATTTTTTTAGTATAAGAATTTACGATATTAAAACGAAGCTGCTCAAATTGCACGTTTTCCATTTTTGATACAGCAAAGCGACTGAGCGCTTGACATGCGTCGATAAAGTGAATGTAAAATTGTTTGTTTTTTATACTGTTCTTAGTTGTGTCATTAATTATATCTTGGGAATCAGTGATGACTTTCTTTATTTCTTCTTCTTGTTTATTAATACTATTCACACCAGCACTATTACTGTTATTATATTGCCTCTCATCTTCTTCGTCTATATTTTCAATGTTTTTTTTCTTATTCTTTTCTTTATTGTCTTTATCTTCATCATTGTCTTCCTCTTCCTCCTCCTCCTCCTCTTCCTCATCATCTTCTTTATTGTCATCGACTACTTTCGTGATTTTTGTTTTCATTGATTTCCAAAACGATAACCGCTTTTTATCCTTTATTTCAGTGGGTATTCAATCGAATTTATGGCATCATCACATAACCTCTAAGTCTGTCGTGTAGAATTTTTTGTTTTTACTTCAATAATACTCTTCAAACTCATAGCATGTTTTAGTGACTTTCAAAAATTTCTTGTTTATTTTCGATATTTTCTTTGTTGTTTCCTCTAAAAGTTTAATAAACTTTTGATGTGCTAATAAATTATTATATTCCTTTTCCCTATGGACAGACGTCCTTGTCAAGTACCGATCGTAGTTCAATCCAGCCGGAGGCATTAACTCCTTAAGCATGAGAACAAACTCGTGAGGTTTAATTATATTTTTACCTTCGGTATCGTAAGACATCCATACTTCAAGAAACTTCTCCATATACTCTCAAGTAATTAATCCTTCATTATCAGTCATACTTTCGGAAAACCCATCGATAACCATAACAATACACAGATTCATAATAAACATCGGACCAAGGATAATAAATGAAATGAAGAAAATATAACTTATACTGCTACCGCATGAGAACATGTTGTTATCCTTCATCGATGAGTAGTTCACTAATGAATCGTTATAACATGTGATGTTATAGTTAACACAATAAAAATCTTTTCAGTACTCTTCACTTGTGCTGTTACGGCAATCATGATATGCCAGTTCGTACATCATATCAGTCCAATTTTCTTTGGTAGAGACTTCAAATAGGAGTATAACACTAGAAATAAAATTCCGGAAATTGATATTGTGATTTATCACGCTTCGATAAGGGACAGTGCTGAAGAAGTTCATTCCAATATTGGCGTATATTCAAATTAACAAGAACATAATTATACCGATATTGGCTATACTCGGTAGTCAATACGATAAAGTATCAATCAAAGCACGAAGTTTTGCGAAGGATGATAATAAGCGAAGTACACGGAGAATACGGAAAGACCTTAGTAAAATTGGTAGTGTGCTCAAGGAGTTCACGCTCAGATGACCTGTATACTGAAGGATATTAATAATAACCATCAGATCACAAAGAACAACAATGCCGAAATCAAATTTATTCCAAATTGAATAAAAATACGCTTTACGCGTCACGTATACCTTCAATATCATTTCGATATTAAATGCCAAAACGAAAATATAGTTGAAAATCTCTCACATTATATTGTACCCAGGGCTGGATCCGTTATACTGCATGCATAAAGTAAGTAGTGATAATAATATAAGGCCAATTATAGTGTTATCAAACCACACCGATGTGATGATATCATACACTTTTCATTTTATTTTAGAACTATCAATTCAATTCACCGGCATTAAAATTTTCGGTCGGAAGCGCAACATAATTTTCTGGACTTGAATCCACTGCTTTTCCGGTGTTGATCATTGTTTGAATTGTTGCTCTGTTTCTTTGAGTATTTTAAATTGTTGAATTATTACACTGACTATTCAATTTAGAATGAACAAATGCCCAATTAAAATATAAAAGAAATAGTACCAGTATACCCACTGATTTTTATAGTATTTCCCTGCGATAAACATCATAAAACCCCAGTTCTCCGCAAGCATGATCTCGAAGTTTGTGCCTCAGGATTTGATGAAATTGGTGAAACTGTATGGATTTTTAAATCAATGGTAACCATTACTTAGACACTCTTCTGTACTATAGTTATAATTTCAGTTCTCACAAAAGTACCTCAAACTGGTCTTAAACAAGCTTGTCCCTAATCAACCGAAAATAAAAATAAATCACCCTGAAACTAACATTACATTCCCAATTCCTGGTAAAGATCAAAATAAACACTTAACCATAATATTCAAATTATGGCTTTTCGATAGGAGTCTTATCGGTTTAATCGCTCTAAAAACTCTTAGTGTTCTAATATAACGAAGTGACTTACTGACGCTCATATCAACGATACTAAAAATAATGCAAATAAAATCGATGATATTAGCAGGATCCATTAAATATGCAGGGTGTTTTTTCGATATTTTATTAGCTTTATTTATGATTTCTTCCCTTTCAGCAATGTTCATCTTACTAAAACTCGCATTAATACTGCTTCGAGTTGAGGTATTATTTATAGAAGATAAATTACAATTTGTTATTTCAGTATTTGTTGAGGAATTAATAGACTTTGCTTCCTTATGCATTGCTAATATGGATTTTATAGTCGAGAAAGACGTCAGATCCTCTTTTTCTTTGTAGATGAAATTATCACTTACCACCTTCAGGAACCCTTCAATGATGAAAACCACATTAAAAATGTAATTGAATACAAAGATACATTTCTTACCAACAGAGTCTGGGTTGAGCCACGGAGTATCGAAGCACATCATAAAACAATTACCAATAATTAAGATGAATATTACATAATTGAAGAAATTGTTATAAGCAACAACACGGGCGAAATGACGTAATTTCGAATTCCGGTGGAAAATAAACAGCGAGCTATTTTTCATATACTCCCATGCTTCAGTTCATTTTATTAACGCTTTCTCCTTAAATAATACCTTTTGTGCGACTGGTTGAATTGTTTCCAATTCTTCGACTTTATTTTTAACAATTTTATCATCGGAGTCCTTTTTGCCTTTATTTGAATCAAAATTAAAGAATACGTTTTTTTCGTGCAGTCTTTTCTGATTCATTCCTGAATTTTGTAAGGTTTGGTTTCGACGAAATTCTAAGTGTTTTTTGTTCATTTGCCTATCAGCATTACTATTTAACGAAGCTGATTTATTTAACACACTACCCTCATTTTCAGCCTTTTCCTTGATTCTTTGTTGGCTATTAGATCGTTCTTTACTCTTGTTAATATCTCCATCTTTTTCTGATTTGCCAATTTGACTATTCGAATCAATGTAATGCCCAGAAGTGATTCCTTCTAAAACAGAATCACTCAGATTTCCTATATCTTCTCATTGATTTCCATCTTTAATCATCGGCATTGGAATTATTGAATCTTTTGAGCTGTTGATATCACTGGCAACCTCTCCGTTAACATCTTCGTTTATTTTATTGCTATTATAAGCTTTTCCTTTTATTTTGTTAATCTCATTAATCATGGTAGTTTCCATAGGTTGCGCACAAAAATTTGTTAACTTTTTATCGTTAACACGTTTCTTCTCATTGAATATTTTCATATATTTATCTCAATTTCATACTCTTTTATTAAGGAGAATACTCAGACTTCTTCTTCTATAATTCTTCTCGTAAGCAGCTGCAATGCCGATATCAAAGTCATTTTCAATTCCCTCATCTGTTGCTTTCATCTCTCTGATAAAAGATTGCGGAATATCTTTATCGTATTGAAAATTGAAATTCCAAAATAAATTTTCGGTTTCTATTTCCTCATTGATACGTTTTTCTTCTTTTGAATCAAGATTAATCTTCTTTTGAAACATTTTATCTCTATCGAATGATATAGTCTTAACCTCACCGGCATAACTAATCAGGACATTATATTTTAAAAGGTTTTGATTTGATACATGCAGAGGGATAAAGTCAGTTTGTGTGGGATTTTGGGTGATGATATCGAATTGCTCTGATTTAAGTACTTTTATTCGTATGAGATCGATTCTCATTTTCCCTGTTACTTTGAATTTACCTTCCAATCACAGTGTTTTTTCTTCCAATTCGTTTAAACACTGATTTAATTCCTTAATTTCTTCTCGTCCTCGTTTAACCTCTTTCTGAGGCTTTTTGCTGTTTTTCATTTGTATTTCATGATTTCGATGGCAAAAGACGACTCAGTTCATAATAAAGTTTTTAACAATTCAGTTGTTTTCTCAAAACTGTTTCGCGCGTTGAAAATTGTGTACTAGATATGATAGGAAAATATTCAGCATTGTTATATGGCCAAGGAATCAGATTGCGATGAAGAAAATGTAAGTGATTGCTCAGTTGCCTTTGTTTTGGCTCAAATAACAATCGAAAAATAAATCCTGCCAGTGATCACCGACAATAGTATGGAAAATACTAATGAAACTGTTGATAAAATCGTTGAAATTAAACATTGATTCCTTTGGGAGTTTATTATGAAAGAAGCTATAGCCTAATCAAGTAAACATATACAGAAACAAAAGGAATAAAATGATATAATCGGCCATTCTTTTGATTGTTTCGTTGATACTCTCCATTATAATTTGAAACGTAACCCATTTACGAAATAACTTGAAGACACGGAAGATACGAAGCATGCGAAATATCGATGCGATTGAATTTGTTGACGTTTGGGATGAGGTTTGCTTGACAAGGATTTCGATTCAAGATACAGAAACAATCACGAAGTCAAAAATATTCATTATATCCTTAACAAATTTAAACGGTCCTGTGCCGATAATGTTCAGGATGATCTCGAAGACGAAGATCCCGACAAGAACGATGTTGAATTTTTCTATGATACTGTTTTCGGTTGGGTTCATATCGACTCTATCAAGCATCAGTCATATTGAGTTGATTAAAATACAACCATAAAAGAAATACTGAGAAATAGGTTGCATATAGCCGAAATAGCAATAATAACTAAAGGGATATTTTTTATGATATTTGCTTAAGCAAGGGATATTCTCAAACATGGGCGGCATTTTCATATCAAGAAGAAAAGATATCATTGAATCGTTCACATCTGATGAAGTGGTAGATGCATTTATCGGGATGTATTTTCATCGGTACTTCTTTTTAACAATCTCTTCATTATAATTATGTGCTCAGATACCGTTGATGTTGGTTGATATGCTTGTTTTCGAGGAATTCAGATTGCTTTTACTTACTTGAGTTGAAAAGGAATTGTTTTTATCGCGGTTACCATCGGATAACATAGTTGAATGTTTACGAAGGATCCCTAATTTCTTATTATTAACATACTTTGAATTTGGATGAATATCTTTTTTATTGGTATTTTGTGGCGCTTTATTCGGTAATTTCTTTATATCTTTCTCCTGCCACTGTGAGAACTCTGTTCTCCTTACTTCTCATTCACGGGATTGCTCGAAATTATAAAGTAAAACAGCAACAGTGAGATTCAGCATGAAGAAGTAATTTATAATAATTGCAATAGCGAAGAATAGAAAGGAAACATAATAATTATGTCCATCCATTAACATATTCATAATATTCCCCCACCCTTCAGTGGTAGTCGTTAAAAAAACAACAAATCAACTCTCAAAAATATTATCGAAATTCGTAGTTCCATAATTGAGTTTAGAGTTTAAATTCTCCTGTTCTAACACTGTTTTGTTAATGTATTTCGGGTAATAATTGTATGAATTAATACACATATCATTACCTTCATATATCGGGTCTTTACTACATTTTATTTCACCACCACATAAATTCCCGATATAATCAGGGTCTAAAGGTAATCAACCATCGATAACAACCGTACTTGTCCTGCAACGATAATGAGATCGATCCGAGTACAATGATAATCCGCAAATACCGAAAATAAAAAAAAACAGAAGCATTAATAAAAACACTGTACTTAAATCAACCATTGAATTAATTAAAGTTGTTATAAACATTCGCATTGTTGGCATCATCGATATCGTTTTTCACGGTCTTATAAGCCTAAACGTTCTTAACGATAATAAATTTGTTGATATCGAAGGGAGGAAACTTCATAACCCAGTGACAACAACGATAAAATCTCACCAATTCCAAGGATCCCGTAAGTAGGTGTTATCATCGAGAATAAACCCGTATGCGATTATCTTCATGATACACTCGCAAAGAAATAAAATTGTGAAAACAATATTCGAATAGGTACTTACACTACGTCAGGAATTTATTGTATCGAAGATCAAGAATATCGAGTTAATTACGATTGCAATGTGGATCACATGGTTATAGATTTTCAACGAGATGACATAGATAAGCTTTTGACGGAAGGGACTGGAGAGAGGGAATAACCATCAAGACATTTCTGAGTATTTTTTCTCTGATTCTGATGTATCAACCGAAAATAAAGATTCTTCTAAGGTTAGATTACCGAAAGATAGAGCTCCTTTTCGAAGATGAGAGTATTGGTTGTTTGGTACGGAGTTAAGTGAGGGATTGAAATCACTACCTGTATCTGTGTTAACTTGGAATATTGAAGCAACTTGAGTGATAGTTCCTTCTCGTTGGAGGTTGTTGATATTGTCGTTATTTAGTTCGTTGATTTCATTGATTGGTGTTTCTTGTTTTGTATTGGGGCTGTCAATCATATTTAATTTAAAAACAAAGTAATTTATAAATTTGATTTTCAAGATCAGAAAAAAATAGTGTCTTTAAATCTTATTTCATTCATAAATGCTTAAAAAGACTTGGATCATGCAAGGGAAAGACAGGTAATCGATATGGGTGAGTAACACAAACTACCATTTAATTTTAACTAATAGTAAAAAACGAATTTAATTGTTACAAATATATAACAGTAAAGCAAACCGAAAATTCGAATCATAAATAATATATTTTCAATATTCTATTATTTTGCATTGAAATAGCTTATAGCATCACTCTTATGATTATCTGATTATGAGAAATTTTTATTTGTTCATATTTTTAAAGACTGATTCAAGTGAAGGAGTGAAGGCTGTCGATAAAATGAATAGCGAGTACATGTATAAATAAAATCGATTCTTGTGAATCTAAAACTCGAATAATAGAATCATCTACAATAATATCCGAGTTTATTTATTATTATTTTTTTAATTCAAATATAATTCTTTATCTATAAGTAAATAAGCCTTACAAAAGTATTTTTCGTATTAAAGCTTGATATTTATTTGAGTAATTGTAGGATTAAGTTTAATGCGTTCATCTTTATCAATATTTTCGAATAAATGTTTTAAATAAAAATAAATATCTAACGATTAATTATCATTGTTAAACTCTTCGGTATGATTCCCAACATCTTCAAATATTTCATAAGGAGCATTGTTTTCATTTTGAATAGGTTCATTGTTTCCTTCTTCTCATTCTTCATCTCAGTTACCTTCAACATGTTCGCCTTCCGCTTGTCAAATATATTCACCTCCTTGATCCATATTGTTCTTCATATTTTCTTGTTCACTGTTCATCTTCCTCATATTATACAGTTCTTCAACCTGGCTTTCTACGGTTTGAATTCTCTGATCCATAATTTTCATAGTCTTAACAACGATATCCAACTGTTGAATCATTTTGTCGAAGGTTGAGCTCAGTTCATCAGGGAGTTTATTAAAGCAATTGCTCGATTGCAAATTCTGAGACTGAGACTGGCAATTATTGTTATTCACGCTTCTGCTGTTATTTCAGTTTTCGTTGCCTCTGTTGTTATTTTTATTAAATATTTTTTCAACTCCGCTTTCAAGGATAACTTTGCACTTCTCACCCGTCTGCGCTTTCTCCTTTCTAATCACAGTGCCTCCAATAGCTATGCAGTTATTGCCATGATTGTTAATTCCATTATCATAATACTGCTCTTTGTTCTCCTCGTCGATTTTGTCCTTGTTGCTTATCATTTTACTAACTTGATTCTTTGAAAACGTATTGAACTCTTCATCCATGTTTTTGATATTACTCTTCCACACCATTAAAATCGAATCAATTCCTCCTGAACAGAAATAGTCTCCGCAATTAGAAAATGCAACTGATTTGATTGGCCCTTCGTGGCCATGAACGGTATACAGTATTTGTCCTCACTTTAAATCCCATATTTTTATTGTGGAATCATTAGATGAGCTGATTAAATAATTTCCGCTTGGATGGTAAGAAATACAGCTGACTGAACTTGCGTGTGAGTCATAGTGTTGAATTCAACGTCCGCTACGAATATCCCAAATTTTAATTTTTCGATCGTCGCTTCCGCTTGCAATGCAAGTTCCATCTGGAGAAAACCGGCATGTATTAACATTATCTAAATGATCGATGAAACTGTGAATTACGCTTCTTTTAGCAATATCCCATAATTTTACGGTGTGGTCGTCGCTGGAGGATCCGATTCAACGGTTATCAGGTGAAAACCTCGCACATTTTACCCAATTACTGTGCCCAGCAAAGCTCGAATGGAACTTTTTGTCGGCTAAAGTATGAACTTTAATGATTTTATCATTGCTTCCTGTTAGGATTAATTTACTATCCGATGAGAAATCTACTGTACGAACAGGTGCGGCATGTCCTTTTAATATTGTGGATGTCCCTTTAACACTGTTAGTCCATAACCTAACGGTTTCATCATTTGAAGCGGAGGCGATTAAGTTACCTAATGGGTTTATTGTGATTTCGTTTATCGCTCCTTTGTGACCGATAAATTTAAAAGGACGCATCTGAGGTTTGAAATTCCAAACGAAAACATTTCCATCTTCACTACCTGTTATCGCTTGCTTCATGTTTGGATTAAATAAACAGGATGTAATTGTGTCATTGTTTCCTTTAAAAGACCGGTGAATGATAGGATCAGTAAAATAAGATTGCAGACGCATTTTTATTTAAATTAATTTAAGTTATTTAAATATAATATTAAAAATATTAAAAATTGAAGATTACAGAAAGGCAGAAGACAAAGCGTTGAAACGTTTTCATTATCGTTTATGAAAGCAGTTAACAAAAAAGGGGAAATACCATGAGAAGAAATAGAATAAAAAGATCATAACTTCAATCATTTCAAAAAGCTTTTCTGAATGTACTAACATATAATCATAATGTTTGGAAGTACGATAATAAACTTTGACACATGCATATTTGTTGAAAAAGTTCAACCTATTCAAATATTCATTAAACAATGCAATAAGAACAGAATGACAAAGGATTTCAATAACTAAAAATTTAAAGACTACAATAATAAAAACTGCTTAACATTTCCAGATCAATTTTTAGAACTTAAAGGAATTGACTATTTCTTAAATGTGCGAAAATTCTTGCAAAATACAATGACCCACTCGCTTCAGCAAAATGAGGGGGAATTATTTCACAGGTTGACAAAACACGAAACTGAAGAAGAAGAAGAAGAAAAAGAAAAAGAAAAAGAAAAAAAAACTCAAAAAAGAACATCTCACAAGTGAGAATAGATCTTTCGATTCATCTCTTTGTCAATTCTCATACAGCAGAGAAATAATTCAATGAATCGATTAAGAAAAACACTGCAAATCTCAAAATATATTAAAATTCTATGACTAATATGAGCCTGGGTCCCATACTTTTTCGAATATTTGGTTAATCAGTTAATTTTAGACCTCATATATTGCTATGAAAGTGACTCAGGTTTACGAGATACAGTGAAAGAGTTTAGTTTTACTCTGATTATAATTATTACCAATGTATTCATTGTTTATGTTATTATACATAATTTTAATCAGTTTAATATTATGTAATTAATTGGGGATTGGGGATTGGGGATT
>JAWNBB010016531.1:0-11623 GCA_036325645.1 Balantidium ctenopharyngodoni
GGGGATTGGGGATTGGGGATTGGGCCCAATCCCCAATCCCCAATCCCCAATGCCCTCTTAAACCTTCACACATCACCTTTGTCTTGTATCCTCTCCCTCATATTATACATCATATTTCATTATACCCTTTATTACTATGGTAACCATTTCCCCAGATTCCCTCGTATAACACCATATGAACTATTTCACCACCATTTCCCAAAACCCTCACCCTCACCATCTCATCCGCCTCAAATGCTATCGACATCAACCAGAAAACCACGATTAATATTACGAACACAATTAAATAGTTAACAATTATAATAAATAAATAAATAAATAAATATAATCCTTGTGTTTATATATTTTGATACATTCATACAATATTTTCTTCGTTGTTCTATTTATAATCTCCTCCCTTCTTCCAGAGTCTCCATTCTTTAATGTACCAACAACATATAACACCTTATAAAAACAACTTTCCAATACCATCAACTTACTTTTATTCGTTCTCATGAACCAAATTCAAGTCCAACTGCAGCTTATTATTCCGATTCTTCATAAAGACATCGCTCCCGTTCACATACGTCCCAGTATACGTATTTGAGTAATTATTAATGTTATCCAAAAGATACTCCTCGTTGACGCTTGTTTGATTATTTATCGTTGCTGCGAAATTATTTAAAGTACTGTTGTTATTCATGTACGGCTCTGTACAAGAGAAACTGATTTTCGTTTTGACATCGTATGAAAGCTTATTCTGGTATCCTCAATCGCGATTATTTGGAGAGAGCATACACGGCATTTGCTTCGGTGTTGCTACAACGTATGTATTTGCGTTCCTCGGGTTTTCGAAGGAGATTCAGTTTCAATCAATGTTAAAAATGTTGCGATTTGAAGGTGGGAACGCTATTAAATTTGTAGCGTTTACTGGACTGATTTGTGGGTGATTATCGAAATATGTGTACAGTTTATGATCATCTGTTGAAAAGTTCAATCTATGCGGTGTTAAAATCGGTTCGAGCATGGGTAAGCAGAGTTCTAAATCCTTCCTTCATTTCGGGAGTTCGTGAGTCGGGTTTGAACCTTGTAAATATTGATTACGCAGGATCGAAGTATTAAAATCGCCGATTCCAGGTATGCCGTTATAAGCGTTTTGTGTCTGATTCGTTATTTCAAGCAAAGGTTCTCCGCTGTTATTTCTGTTTATTCCGCTCATCGACGGGAATTCGTCTTGCGGAAGCAATGATTTATTAATACAAATGGTCGTGTTATCGTGGATTTCGAAACCAGTGCGAATCACTTCAACACTCTTCTTTCAAGGCTGAAAATCGGAAATGTTCAACTGCCGCGACTTTTTGGAGTCGGCGTCCGGTTTTTTTGTGCTGTCTCTGTTAAATAATTTACGGCTTGGTCATACTAAATTTATATTGTTAATATTAGGAAGTTACTTACTTTTACTAATTTGGAGCTTTTTATTTTCGGGAGTCGAGATGCAAATTGACACCTTCCTGCGCTTGCAGCGTTTGCGTTTTTTTCATTTCTTGTTTGCGCTATTTCAGTTGATGTTACTTTGCTTCTCATGTCAATGATGATGATGATGATGATTACTATTATTATTGTTCCTATGCTTATTCTGCCTATTCCTACTGGATAACGATTCCCTTAATTTCATCGGTATCAACCTCGATTTACTTCCCCTTAGCCGCATCGATTTATTTGAAAAGCTTGTGTCGATTACCAATTTCTCGCGTTTTTTGTCATTCGGATTAGCTTTTCAAATGCCGGTCTTGTTAACGCTGGTACTGACAATCTCTGTCAGCTTCGTCCCGGGTTTCACGTTGCGGATTCTCCGTTGCGTTTTACTTCGTGTCTTGGTAGTATCTTCCTTATTACTTTTTCGAGTATCCTTATCCTCATCACTCATGTCGTCACTATCACTATCACTTTCGTATTCACGACTTTCGACACTCTCACCATTACTACTCTCCCTTCCTATTTCCACCTTCTTTACCGCACTTTTATTTCTTTTCGTTTTATTTTTCAAAAATGTTATTCCATTTTCGAACTTCCCACAAGCCTTTCCGCCCTTTTCCTGCGAGATAACCAATCCCATGATATACTCCTTACTAAGGTTCTTATACGCGATCTTATACTTTTTCAGCATTTTGTATATCTTATCACTGCTGTACTTATTCGAGTCGATCCCGTTGATTTTCATCAGGTTTTCCTTGTTGATTTGTTTGAGGATCTTCCTGATGTACTTCCTTCATTTGGAGTAAAAATGGTTTTTGATTGCGTTGTCGGTTCTACCGGGAAGAAACTTGGCAATATCCGACCATTTGTTACCGTATTCCATGTGCTTGTTGAATCAGAGGGTTTCTTCTTTTTCACTCCAATACTCTTTGTTTACACTGGGATCTCAATGGTTATGCCACCTTTCTCGGCATTGTTTACCGCTGCGGTTTTTGAAATTGTATCTATTGGACATTTCATTGGCGATTATCGTCCAATTCCCAGTACCGTATTGAGTCACTCAGGTCACTATAGCTTGATCTTCGCTCTTGTTCCAAGGGCTCCGGCGTTTTATTATTTTGAATGTGAAAGGGCGGTCGTCTCACGCCGAATGGCGTGAAAAGGGGGGAGGATACGGATGATGTTGCAGTTGAAGCGATTGTGGTTGGGCCATGTTGAATTTGGTTTTAATATTTAAAAAAATGTTATATTTGATTTTATACTACGATTATTATCGAGGTTATATTATAAATATTTAGATTTATTCGAGAGTTGATTGAAATATGAAATTATTTATTATACTTATATTTGAAAGATTGTGCGGTTTGAATATGTTTTATTCTGGGAGATGGGTGAAGATGGTGGTGGTGATGGTGGTATTTATTCAAGGGGTAAGTTAGATATATATTATTATTGGTAAAATATTAAAACGAAGAATCATGGTGAGTTAGTTGTGAATAAAGAAATGAAAGGGGGTGTTGTTTATGAGGAGATGGGGAATGTTGATTACATCAACGATTAAAATAAAATAATTAAGTTTTGGATAATGTGAGATTGTTAAGGAAGAAACAAAAATTAAAAGGAAGGAGAAGGAGAAGAAGAAGGAGAAGGAGAAGAAGAAGAAGGAGAAGGAGAAGAAGGAGGAGAAGGGACAATAATTCAGACATTGAAAAGATGATGGAGATTTAATCACCGCAATCTCCTCAAATTGAACTTTTAAGCACTAAGGTACAACAGGGAATAGTTTATCCACAATGTAAAGTTACCGGAAAATAGCTTTACTTTAGTTGAATTATAGACGTATCACTAAGTAAAATATTTATCACTAACCCCATTTAAACAATCCCATGTTATATACATGATTAAACTTAATTTGTTTTTATTGAGCAATGAAGAGATGATTATAATACTTCGTATTTAATATTTATTTATTTTATTATGATAAAGCATGTATCACAAACACCAATACATTAACTAAATAATTGTTTTATTTAATTCTTTAACCTTTTATTATTACTATTATTGCTATTTTATTTATTATTTATTTAGTCGTTATTACATTAATATTCCTATTTACTTTAATCATCCATGTCGCCCTCATATCCGCTCCTGCAGATAATATTAAACGTGAATAAATTTGTAATTTGTTGCTGGTCTGGGTATTGCACAAGAACCAACTCTCCTTTGTTTAGATATGATCGTTACTCTCTGGTTACGGTTATCTGACTGTTTTGATTGAAGCCGTGGATAATGGAGATGAGGGGTATCAAAAGGAATGGAAGTAGGATGGGAAGTGGGGATAAACATAATTATTTAAAGGCCGAGTAAAATGGAGGAAAACTCTAACGAAAGAAAAATGTTTTGATGTTGTAAAAGAAGGGATTTTGAAGGGACTGAAAGAAGTTCTGAAGATGATGAAAAGAAATTGGTTCATTCGAGATAGTTTTAGAACGAATGGAGAATAACAGGATTACATTTGATTCGAATCAATGTGGTGATGTTTATAACATTAAGAAGAAGCCGCAGAGGCAATAAAAAATGAAATCGGAACATTATGAAACAGGTTGAGGTTTTGATTGCAACTTAAGGAAAAGATTTTTTTTGTGTAGGAAGAGAAAGTTATTAAACAATATTTCAGGTTAAAATGACAATAGGGAATGGGAATGAGAATGAGAATAATAGCAATGTTCACGTTTATGTTTATCTATTTAATTAAACAAGTCGAAGACTTGTTTTTATTATTGAACTACAAATTCGAGTACTCCTTCTGCATATGACTCTAAACCATTTACTATACTGCTTTAAAAAACCTGTCTAGCAACGATTGGTTTTCATTGTGATCCGGTTTCTTTTACGGTCTGCCTGGTGGGCTTTTGAAGTGTAATTCAATGTCCTCAACCACATTTCATCTTCTCTATAATCTCTCATTAGATTTCTAATTCGACCAACTTAAACATCTCCACCTCACGTAATGAATTTCTTACTTTTACGAAGCTTTGAAACACTTACAAACCTATCTAAACCTATCGTTATAATAGTTACATCACCGGTTCCAAATCTTCATCCATTTCAACTAAACATCGATTTAATACATTTGACTCTGGTTTGCTCACGCAGGGCATTCTTCGATTGTTCATTTCACGGAGTGTCAACGTTATCATTTCTAAACATCTTTCACTTCTTCGACCACGGCAATGTTACCCTAGTCATTTCTGTTTTTTCAATTTCATTTAACATTCTTTGATTATAATCCATATCTAAACTATCCTTCATCCATAACAAACTCTTCCTCTCATTATATCATCCTTCTTCACACTATCATTTCCCGGGATTCATACATAAAGAGATCAAGATTTGATATCAAGAACAACTAAAACGCCTTAACATTTCGCCTTCTTTTGGAAGAGTCCTCATTGAAATCGCTGAGAACAAGATTGAGGTAATAATTTAAATATCTTAACTCGAAGCCTTTTCTTTAACATTAAACCCGTTTTCGATATGATTCTTTTGCTTTGATTAACTGGCTCTTCCGGTATTTGTTATGTAACTGTGACATGTTCATCGTTTCCATAAGTTGTGTCGTCTCTTTAGTATTGTTTCGATTGAACATGATAAAGCAGAAGAAACCTCGGACAATGAAGCCCCAGAGAACGTGGGTCAACGACTCATCTTCACATTCAAAGACTATGCCGTATCACATTTTATTATCACAGCGACAACAACCCAAAGTAAAAGAATAAAAATAACGATACACCAACAAAAGAAAACAAAAACAAAGTAAATGAAACATGGGTAATGACAACAATATCAACTATTTGCTTAGTATATCGCATTGGAATCTTCTTCATGAAACGAGGATAGGGGGGCGTTGATAAAAGGAATATCACTCAAGAGAATGGGGATAATAAGATAAACATTTTAAAATCACAAAACCAATTTCGCCGGGAACGCATCTACGACTTGGTTTACTTGCCTATGGAGATATTATTTTATGAAAACGATTTTACGTCAACTATCATTGCAATACTCAACACAATAAGAATCCAAACTAATTCATCATCCATTTCAATCCCTCGAGATCACCCTCATTTCAAATAAAGAAAATATCCTCAAATATCCTCAAATATCGCAACTATAAATAAATAACCAACGATCTCCTCGAATACACGCTTGAACACCCCTGCAACACCCGCAACAACCGCCGCAGCTTCATCTTCCAGAATAAAGTACAGTCATAATCATATTATAATTCATAACTAACAACAACAACAATATCAATATCAACCCAAAACCCCCTCTTTTATCACACTATTTCCCATATCCACCCTTCCCATCTTACACTTACGATCCTCAGAAATTCACTTCCGCATTCACCAACCTCAGCAATTTCAAATCCTCAAACGTAACTTCCTCTTTCGTTCTGAGTCAGTTGTAACTTTTAAACAAAGAGTCAATGTCATCCTTACTGCACTTGTTGTAGTTCACTTGCTGAGCCTCGAACTCTTGATAAATCGCGTTCTTCCCGCCCGATATTTTAATCGGAGGCTTCGAAAGAAACTTAAACAGTTGAAGCTGATCGTCATCGAACATGCAGTATTTAAGCAGGTCAATCTCTTGCATTTTCTTAATATACGTGTAGATGTCAAGGTAATAGTGCATTTTCTTCCTCGCGTGGGACATGATCCGATGCTTTTTCTTCTGCCCTGAACACGCCCAAAAACACAACGACGCGATCAACGCGTCGAACGAACTAATCGTATGTATCGGGCTGAGCTGGTACATTTGCTTATCCTTCGTTTCTTTTTTTTTCGATTTTTGGTTCACAATGTACACGCCCTTCTCGCTGAAGATATCAGGCGTGTCCTTCGAGTTGATCTCCGCGTTCATCAGCTCCTCGTTCCGGAAGTACACGCTGTTCTTCTTACTCGAAGCGCTGTTGTTCTCGATATAAATGTTATTATTTCAATCTTCATTTGAGTACCGGATGTTGACCTGTTTATTAATCGGTTTCGTATTCGAGTGAGGTTTGCTTTTCAGTTCCCCGAATTCGATGCATTCGATGCGGTCAATATTTTCAATATTTTCAATGTTTTCAATGTTATCCATTTCCATCTCCTTGTTCTCCACTGAGTAATTCCCTCCTTTGGGCGACTTCTGCGGGACCGCAGAAAACAAACAATTCGAAATCTCCTTTTCATCTTCGAAAATGTCCGAACACTTCGGTAGTTTATTATTGAGGAGCACCATTACACTCTTGTGATTCGAGACGACGTTGTTCCGCCTTTCGATATTCAGATTCTGCTTCCCGATCACGTTCATTATCCCGTTGCTGATCTTGTCCTTGTTGAACGTCGTTCACAAATAATCAACGTCGTAGTACTTGCTTCCTTTGAATTTTCACATCTTTTCGATTCATTTTTTATCGACCAAGAGCCGTTCGAAGATGTTGACCGTGATAAGCATTCACACTAAAATTTCCTCGAGCAAGCTGGTTAAATCCGCGAGGAACGAAGGGAATTTCTGGTACGCCCTGTTAACCTGGATAATCTTCGGACTTGCTTTGATAATGAACGTCCCCACTCACGTGTTATAGATCTCCCTGCGGTTCGTAACGTATCGAAACGAGTCGATCGAACTTTCGAACATCGCCTCGAGGACCGTGACCGGGCTGTCGAGAAGGATGTTGTCATCGTTTTTGAACTCGAGGGACGAGATCAAGATCTCGGTGGATTTATAGAAATCGACGTCCACGATTTTGTAGGAGTAGTTAATGAAGGTCGGAATCGCGTTGTTCCTGTTCTCATAATCAATCGCGGTGTCTCAATAGAACACCGCCATTTCCAAAGGACGCTCGTTCAACATTTCACGGACTGTATCGAGGTCATCAAGTGCCTCTTCCGTTCAAGAAATGTCTCAGCGAAGGAATTTATAATAGTAGTCGGTGTAAAGCCCGTCGAGAGTGAAGTTCGCATTCTCTTTGATCTCAGGACATCACATCTCACTGAGCTCGTTGGTCTCGAAGGCTTCATCGACGAGGTTGTAAAAGTCCTTCGGTTCGCAGGTTTTGAAGGCGATGTCTCATATTTCGAACCCGTCTTCACCGATCCACTCGATGGACTGCATTGAATATTTGAAATACTCTTGCATGTCTTCGATCGCCGGAGAGGCGTCTTCATGGTATTGAAGCCCGAACGCGAGGTTGAATTGGCACTCGCTGAGGTTGACGAACGGGCCAGTTTCGAGGATTTTGTTAGAGAAAATGAAATCGACGTTTTGGCGTTTTAAAAAGGGAAGGGACATATAAGTGATGTAAGTCGCAGCGAAGATGAAGTAGAAGATCGTGGAGCAACCGCCGATTCAGGATTTGTATTCGATGTCCTCGTTGATACGGAAGGTGATGAAGGTGCCGAAACAGTCGCATTCTTTGATCACGCGTTTGATGCAATGTTTGATTGCTTTCATTGAATGAAGTTTTTAATAATTTAATTACGGATTATTTAGATTGTATTTGAGGTGGATAGTTGGGTTATCAGGGAGGATAATGTCGGGAAGGAGATTGATGTTGAAGAGGGAGGGGGGATGTGATATAATGGGTAAGGGGAGGAAAAGATATTAGTTAAATAGGGAGATATTGGGATTTAGTTGGTATTGAGAGAGGAATTAAAAATGGGTTTGGGATAAGTTAAGGAAGGGGGTTTATTGGGAGATGTAAGGTATAAAAATGTAAAAGATTATCGCAATGGACTATGTAATGATTCTTCTTTTTTTATAGGTTAATACGCAAAGCAAAGAAAAGCAGAGCAAAGCAAAGGAAAGGAAAGGAAGACAAAGCAAAACAGAGGAAAGGAAATGAGATTTAAATATTAGACATTTAAGTTAATGAATACAGGAAAAACAAACAAAATCGTATTTAATTGCATAATAATCATCATCGAAAACATAGGGTCAAAAATAACAAATAAAGTAATTTTAACAACCAAAAGTTTAATCATCCTACCCCTCAAGTAAACCCAAATTATTATTTATATTATAATTAACCTAATCATTTCCCTGTTTAAATCTTGTCACCTAACTTAGTTATTCGCATTCATAGAGTTTAGATATTTCAATCACACAAAGCTCGACCCTAAATATGAAGACTCAGGCATGAACCTCGAGAACCCTCCTAATCATGCGAACAAAATATTGATATACCCAACACAACCATAAACAGAAAACCCTTTTTAAGCAACTCCTTTCATCGAAACATGAATGAGAACTGGGTAGATAAAACAGATCCAAATTAAACTCGATACGATACACTAAACACGAGTCATGAACTTACGATCTTTACCCTTATAAACCACGCAACTTCCATCCGGAGACCATTACCATTCTCGTGTCTTCGTATCGCTATTTTACATAAAAATCGATCGGCGACTAAATTATCAACCTTAACCTCCAAATGAATACCGCGCTACACGGAGATGATATATGAATCCAAGCAGACATTTCCTTTTCCTTGTTTAATCAGGAGATAATTCCAATTCGTATGAGACTTGTGTATCGAATTTCCCGGTCATCAACAAATAATTTTTTATAGCGTCGCGCTCGAGTCCAGTAACATTACGTGATTAATCCTTTCTAGTTTAATCAATCCAATCACTGTATTTGATTGAAACAGTTTCACTTTTGTTCTCCTCGTTCTTGTTAGTTATTTAATTAAATTTAAACGATAATATTACAAAATCTCATTCAGTGGGCCTTTATCACAGTCATAAAAGTGTTAAATGAAATTGACGAAATCATTTACGAAACCCCGACATCATCCGTGATAACCCATTAACAGATGGTATAGTATTTCGAAGCAATTAATATATGATGTATTAATTAATAAGAAACTACCCTTAATTATTATAATTCAATTATTGTTTAAATTATTAAAATTATCGGATTACATCATAGTAACGCCCTCGTTTGCCTTCCGGAGAAACCGTTGCCTCAGAATCAAATGTAGCTATCAATCATACATAAACAAATAAATAATTAATTCATCTAATACACTCATTTTATATTTTAGTTAATATAAAGAATAATTAATAACGATATAAGGATCGATTAATGCGCCTGAATCGATGGTAACGCAAATGAAATTTAAATGCTTCACATTTAATATTATCCTCCACTTCAAACGGTAATATCAGTGTGATCAAATCGATTTGCGTTATGAATATTCAAATCACCCCTGAATCACTCGTAAAAACGCAGCGTACACACGATAACATATTCACGAACATCCTTCACTTTCACACTCCGCTGAGGATGAATTTCTATCTTCGATGAAACTTATTTAACATTTAACAATAATCATCATCATACCCCGGTTTAACCAAGCTAGACGTAAACCCCATTTTAATTATTTATTAAATTAAAACATAACCCTGAAACATAAGTCCAATTATCAAAGATAATAACAATAATTAAAACCCTTAAATTAACAGTCTTAAATCATCGCCGAAACCCACGATACGTTCCATGATATCGACACTTTTATATTGAATTTCAATTCCTTATAATTAAAATAAGCTTTTGGTTAATTATTTATTTATTCTTTTTTAGCGCTTTTCTTGGCTGAAGTCGCTTTGGCGGGGGTGCTTTTCTTCTTTTCATAAGCTTCCTTTTCTTTCGCATATCTTTTCTTATCCTCCTCAGCTTTGGCGACATATGGCTTCTTCTGCGCATCGCTCAGATTATTCCATTCAGCACTCATTTTTGAAATGATGTCCTTATTACCGAGGTCGGGTTGCTCTTTCTTCAATGTAACTCTCCTTTCTTGATTATAGAAGAAGAAGGCGGATATCGCTCTTTTCGGGGCGTTTTTATCTTTCTTCGCCTTTGTTGCTCTCTTCTCTTTCTTTGCTCCTTTTGCCATTATTATAATTGGTGTTTATTATTCCCTAATATACTCTTTAATTGTGAGATATGGATTATTTTAATCAAACAAGCGATTTGATTGGTTATTTTTTCAAGCGGTTTACTCCGGGAATTAGCGGCGGGTAAAGGAATTTCCCGATGATTATGGTGTTGTTTTCCAAACGAGCGTATTTCATGCGCCTTTCGCCGTGTTTGTGCATGTGATGAAGATGAACCTTGGGAATTGAAGTGTATTATATAATCGTTATAATATGTTTTTGATTTTGAGGGTCGAGATCGATAAAGATAGCGTATTAAAGGGGGGAATCCGATATTTGCTATACAGGGAGATTTAGAATTTCAAGGCGATTTCGGATTCCGAAGGTTGAATCGAAGATGTGAAAGTGAGAAGATTATTGCGTGTTTGTTTTATGGAGGAGGGGGTTGGGAGGGCGATTTTAAAAGAGGTTAAATTAATAATATTAAATATATAAATAAATAAATTTAATTTGATTGAGATGTTTTACCGATGAACCGCGGGAGAGGAGGGTGGTTAAATTAAATACGAACGAGGGATGTCCCAGTCGGATAAAGGAGAAATTTAAAATGGATATTGTACGATACATAGAATGACAGGTTTAATGGCTGTAGTGAAGGGAATATTTAAAAAAGGATTTTTGGGATTTATGGTCGGGAAGGAAGGGTTGACTGGAAGGGAGTTGAGACATTGGTTGAGAAGGCGTTTACGACGGGGACCGTTGGTAATAGCGTGAATAAAGATATTAAAGGATTATGTAAATGTTGAGGGTCTTAATCGGTTGTGAAATCGAGGAGTTTATGAATAGGGAGGGAAATGAGTAAAATTAGGAATTTTGATTATTTAAATTAATTCGGTGGAGGCTGGTTCTGCTTGCTTTGTTTAAGGAAGATTATGTGCAATGGGAATATGAATGTTGTAAGGATGGATGAAATAGAAGCGTTTGGAGTCAGGAGACGAAGGAATAAAGTTGAATGATGTAATGATATAAGGATAGTATAACACGATGAATGGATGATAAGGATAAGTTTTGCATTAGATTCGAAGGTTGGAACGGTTGACGAAGGGGAAGGAGGGGGGCATATTGAAATATGAGTTTAATTAAATAATTGGTTCGTCTACATGGGGATTGGGGATTGGGGATTGGGGATTGGGGATTGGGGATTGGGGATTGGGCCCAATCCCCAATCCCCAATCCCC
>JAWNBB010016545.1:0-16173 GCA_036325645.1 Balantidium ctenopharyngodoni
AATCCCCAATCCCCAATCCCCACATTGTGAAATAAATTTAATTCATTTAAATATCCATTTCTTAAAATCCCTTTCCAATTTCTCATGTACCTCCTTTTATCCTCTCTAACTTTGTGCTTTCATTTCAACCTTCATTTCCTAATATTACACCTTAATCTAGTGTTATCGAAATATACATTTTTTCTTTTCTTTTCTTTCCTTTCCTCTTAACTTATCTCGGGATGTGAACTCACGACCTTTTATATCCAGTAACAAAATAATAAATTTCTTTAAAAATAAAAATAACATTTTTTATTATTTATCAAGTAAAATATCCATCGCATGTGTAATGCTATTTGGTTTAAATCGTTCGAACGGTCGGGTCTTTTCTTCGTTGTTTCAATTTATGTTATTCATTATGTTGTTGTTGTTGTTGTTGTTCAAATTGTGTCCGTATCTTTCCCTTGTCATACTGCTATTCAAGTCCCTATTCATTAAATTCTGACCTGTATTCATTTGACTGCCATTCACATCAGGTTGTGTATAGACAATTGGCATACGGTTTTCATAATGTCCACGGTATCACTCGTCCATCTTCCTAACGCGATGAGTTGGAAATTTATTCATATTATTATTAATATGATTCCGATGATGATCAATACTGCTATTGTAAAACGCCTCTGTCCGATGCCCGCTAGTGCTTTTGATATTATTATTCTCCAAGGAATGGTAATAGTCTTTATTGCGATCCGGATCAGTGTATTGTATTTTCCTGTTTTGATTATTCGTTCGTTCGGGTTCAGGAACTTGTTTTTGTTCTTGAGAATTGTGTACACTGTTACCTTGATTGTTGTTCTTCGTGCTTTGCTGCGCCTTGAAATAGTCCTCGTCATCAGATTGAATACATTTATCGTCTCAAACCTTTTCGGGTTTGACCTCGATTTTGCTATCGATATCTTTGGTTCATTCTTTCGCGCGGTCTAAAAGGCGTTTCATGTCCTCGTTTTCTTTGTCGATTTGCTTAATTTCTATTCGTTGTAAGGTGGTATTTCACTCTGAAGAAAGGGAGTCCATTTCGTGATTGATGTCGTTCAATAGACAGAATATATTCACTGGTTTGTGTTCGGGGATGTTCCCTATCGTTAGATTATCGTTATTCGTCTCTTTATGTCAATCGATTATAATTTCCTTTGATAAAACCAACTTTTTCTCCTCGAATTTCGGAGGTTCCTTTTTGGGTTCCTTACCTTTCTTCTTGTTTGTCTTTTTCTTCTTTTTACCTGATTCCTCGGAATCTTCTTCTTCATCCTCCTCATTTTCCTCTTCTTCTTCATTATCATCTCCTTCATTTTCTTCCTCTTCTTCCTCATTTTCTTCTTCATTTGAATTATTGGAATCTTCATCGGACATTGTTTTCTATATATTAATATTATAATATAAGTTATTTTATTTAAATCATTTAAAGTGCCAACCTCCCCGGGATTTAAAACCGCGTGTTTGTATTGATCAATTAGGTAATTGACACGTGCATGATATTATTATTCTGATCCTTTATCTCAATATCAACATGTGTTATAATTACGAAGTTAATTTGATTCAGTTTATCAATGTTCGGATAATAACAATTGAATATTAATATGCTTTTAGTTGTACGACACACGATGTTCTCTTCGTCTTCCGAGGAATTGATCACTGTGATATGATACCCATAAATCGTTAATAGATTGATTAAATCGTTTATTATGCTATGTTTGGAATACACGCTTCAACGCAGTTTATGAAATAAATTATCTTTGTTTGAACAAATTCATTCTTCGATTACACTCAATTCAACTGGACTTAATCTTGAACCCGAATAATTCCCTGTATTGTTAATCAGCGCTGCATAAGGGTAGTTTCAGTTTTTTTCGTTGTCACTCAACTTGGCATTATTTAAACATCCGTTTAAAAATACTTTCGATATTTGTGCACCGGTGAGATAATATGTTAATTGGATATTTCTAAATTTATGAAATTGGGAACTATAAGCGGCGATGCTTTTCTGTCAACTATCGTACTTGACATAGCATTTTAGGAATTTATACAAGGCGTAGTACGCAATATTAAACGAACTTGTTTTAGTATTGTAATTATTCGTATTATTCTCCTGCACATGAACCCCGTTTCCTTTGCCTTCTTCACCCTCTTCATTCTCGTCATTGTATTTAATCACGATCAAATTCTTAATTTGTTTGCGTATTTTTTTATACTCTCGAAACAAAGATGTATACGTAACGATAACGATACACTCGAAATTCTCAATTTCCGTTGATTTGGAGTAGTAATCACAATCATTTTTATGGCATTCATCTCATACTCAGACGCAAACGCCTCCAAAATTATTTTTTAAATTGTTAAATTCGATTTCATTTCATTTACTATAGTATCAGTATATTTCCTTTCGGAGTTTCTTCATTTTCATTAGTTCGTAGAATCAATCACAACTCATCTTTCCCTGCAGAACATAAAAGTAATTCAACTTGTTTTTCAGAGCAAGACCCCTGTACTTAGTACTTACATCACTGTAAATATTTTCATAATCTTTAAGCAATTGTTGATTCTTATTAAGCACATCTCTTCATTCATGAACATTATTTTTCATATTCGAATAGTTAAAAATGGTGGAATTCCATTGAAATCAATAGTAATACAGTGTAAATAATAGCAATGGGTCTCATTGATCAGTCTTGATTTTGATTTCCAACATTATTTTTTCCATTCTTTTCTGCAGCAAATCCTGGTTCAGCAAGTAAATCTGAATCTCCTTAATCAATGCAATTACGGTTCAATAACAATCTTTTTTACACTCTTTGCTAATTATAATCGAGTGAATATCATTGAACATCTTCGCGTGTTCAGTATTGTCTTTATTATTCTTATAATCGCACAGTATTCTCGCATAGGTTCAGAACGAGTATCCCTCAGTGTTTTTGTGGATATCACTCGCGAGTGCCTTTGGATTGTAAACATAATTATTTGATTTAGATATTTGAAAAATATATCATTTGATTCAAAGCGTCGAGTTTTGGTATTGCTGGACAATATTTGTAAAGTAGTTCAACCAGAACGAATAATCGAAGTCGTTGGAATTAGAATAGAAGTAATACGAAGGTATCGCTAGAAAAAGCTCTTCGATCTTGTATTTCATTTGATGATTATTCAAGGAATTGATGACAAACTGCTTATTGTGGATAAAAATGTAGAATAAAACTTGCTCATTCGCTTCGAGAGTAGCCCTGATTTCATTGATGTTATTCAATTTTCGTGCAATGAAACTATGGTTTCTTTTATTGAATATGGAATAAGGTATTCATGGCGTGAACTCGTCGTATAAAGAGAAAATAGGGAAAGTGTAATACTTTTCATGGAAGAAATAATTAAAGTATTGCTGATAAAAATCGAATGCGTTTGATATAAAAGTGTTCAAATGCTTATTTTCGTAAGCCGATAAAATATCGTCTTTAATAGCGGTGTTCAGCTTATATATATTATCCTGCCGCAGACAAACCCCTGATATCTGTAACAGTGATAATCAATTAGATAAACTGGAAACTTCAAGTGATGAGAAGAATACAAAATCAATCGCTGCTCAGCCATTGGTGTAAATGGAAAGTGTGAACAATATTTTTTCAATTTCTATTACACTGACTCTACTCATGGCACTTACACGTTCAATGATTATATTTAATATCCTTTGATTCTGCCTCTGTTTAATTCAGTCAATGAATCAGTCCTCATCTTGCTTCCGTCCCGTAATAATTCAATTATATCAAATACTGCATTTCATTGTGTTTACTATGGAAGTGTTGCAAAAATCGGAGATGAGTTTCAATCTCTCGTTGTCGGCGGGGTTAGAGTTCCCGGTTAAGTCACTATAAATTAACTGTTTATTACATTCATTATTAATTATGTTTCTACACAGCTCTCAGCCGTTGGTATATAAGGGCTGTTCAAATTTAAACTGAGCAATTTCCATTTCCTTTATTTCGTTTTCTTTCAGGTTCATGAGCACTCATAGTATTGGCGTTATTGTTTTAGTTAATATATTCTGGAATATTTCCGTGAATTTACTCTCTTCCTTTGTCTCGGACTGAACACAGTCGATGATCAGGAATCAGTTCTCGTATTTGATTTTCTTGTAGAACTCCCGGAATGTCTTCCACTGTTCGTTTCAATTTCATTTTCTACTTATTATATTTATGATGATCTCCTCGGAGACTTTCATGTAATTCAGGTCTATTCGTATGATTTTACTCACTCGTTTATGTTCGTAGTAGTAGTTCGCTCAGTTTTGAGCGAAAAAATATTCTTCTATCAATACTGGCTTGTTATAGAGGATATTGCAGCGAATATTCGTGTTTTTAATTCTGTAGATTTGGGTGCTGTAGCTTGGGAAACGCAGATCTCCTTTGTTATTTAAATATGAATTATAGATTTCTTTAAACGATAATTCCGTATTTCCTTCAGTAAAGAGTTTGGTTTTCTGACTATCACCCTTGCTCAGGAAAATAAAAGGGGTTGTTCCCTCATATTTAGTACTAAACTTATCTGTTTCTTCAGTTGAATTTGTGTGTTCAGCACCTTCCTTTGCAGAGTTAAACGCGTCGAAAATGCAATGTCCATTCAATATGTTATAATAAAGTAATCATAGAAAATAATTCACCTTTTCGTTCAAATAGGGCAAAATACCAATTACATTGTTAAAGCCGATCTCAAGAAATTTGTGGCAAATCCCTTCCGTGGCCCGACTTAATATCACTCAGTTATCACTATTGAGACATCGATTCCCTTTATTCACAGATTCAAGTTCATCTACTGAAAAGCACTTGAGTCACCCGTTTTTATCCTCTCAATATCATTCGTTTCTCCCTTGATCATTGTCATTTGCATAGCAATCCAAATGAATTATTTTTTGTGTCTTACCGAGCTGTTCGAATCATATCTCTGGGATCATGCAGTTCCATTCGTATTTCACCCTTGGGAAAAATTGTAGTACAGTCTGAATAACATTTATCTCCTTGTTATATTTAAAATGCGATTTGCATTCCACGGCGGTTTGATCCTCGTTCAACAAAGGACTCGCGAATCAGTAGCTGATATCTCATTGTTTCCCCTCATTTTCGTCTGTTATTTTTTGATGCTGTTGAATTGAGTATCGTATTAAAGGGATAAATACGCGTTTCAGTAATGAAATATCTCACTTGATGAGCTGCTTAGTTATTATAGTCGAGTACTTTGAGATCTCTTCTATTGTACGCTCTGCATCTTCAACGTTGCTACTTTCCTTGGTAAATAAAATCACTGTGATTATATCATGTTCCTTGTGATCAGAGATGTTATCGAATTCGTTTTTGTCTCTGAAATGTTTGAAATAATCGATGTTGAGAGTGTCGTCAATACCGAATGTGATATACCCTTTTGATAGTGTTGAAAAGTACTTAATACACCGAATATTTGCTATGTCAACCCCATTGTTTTCAAGCAAACTTACTCAATTATTATATGTTCATTGGTCTATGTTACGGAACTCGATAACCGTTCCTAATTTTTTATCGTATAATATCTGATCGGAGAGGTGATAGGCGTAGAAGTATTTGATATACATTTATATTGATTAAATGATATGGGTTGCGGTTCGAAGTGGATTATACTTATTATAATAATCTGGATTAACATATATCAATAAACGATGATTAAATAATAGCAATAACAATAAATAGAATTTGTTTTGGGTTCTGTTTGGTGTTTTTGATAACATATCAGCGAAAATAATAGTTGATTATTAGTTATTCTATTTATTTATTTATTATTTTCTTTATGTTTGATTTCTTTCTTTCTTACTTACTTAATTTCTTTCTTTCTTTCTTTCTTTTTTGCTTATTTCCTTAAGAATCTTAAGCAATTAGATCACACACAAAATCTCTCTTAATCTTCCTTCTTTTAGATTCCCCAAACCCATATCATCAATAATTGTTATTCGTAAATCATAGCGTTATTTAACAAATATTAATAGATATCAGTCGTGATTTGCTTTAATAATTTATTCGTTGTTTTTTATTTTGTTTATTATCGTTATTACTATTTATGAAATAAACTGAATATTAAAAACCAAGCGCGTTGATCTCAGTTGATACCTTGTTTTAATGGTCTTAATTAACCAATCACCATCAAGTCCCGAAGAGGAGTGTAAAACAAAGTAAAAGAGATACTACGAGTTCCTTGATGTTTTCAATAAATCATTGTTGTATTAATAATACAGGCAGTTATATATTGAAATTTATATAAAATCATTTAATCATAAATGAAATCGAAAGCAAGCAATCCGCCTCAATCTCGGCAAAAGTCGAGACAAGTAACAGCCACGAATAAATCAGCCGTTAGTAAAAAGGAAGACACCGTTAGTAAAAAGGAAGAAAATGTGTCGAATAACCCAAGTCACAACGCTACAAAAAGTCAACTTCAAAAAACCAAAAGTAAACTTACTGAACAGAATAATCGCATTCCTACAGAAAGCAATGCGAATTTCGATCAAAACGCAGAAGAAATCAAACAGAATTGAATCCCGGAAAATATCGAACGACAGCCTGTGAAACGAATATTCAATTGCGAAAAAGTACATTCATATTGGAAAAACCAAAAACCAGCGAATAAAGGAGAAAAATTCATCGACCAAATATTCCCTCCCATCACGGAGTCATTGCTTGATAAAAAGATAAAAACGGATGGCGTCGATAAAATAAATATTCATGAAATAGATTGGAGAAAAAGTTCAGAAATATACCAAGCGAGCTCCCTAAAGTTGTTTCCTAAAAAGGAGAGTGGAAAGGACAGGGGAGAAGAAATACCGGGTAAAGATATCAAATATAATAAACTAGAGATAAATTATCAAGAAAACAAAGGTGTGTTATTCGATAATTATTCCCAGTTCTACAACGCGGTTTCGATACTGGCGTCATACCCGAATTGAATCGAGCAAATATTCAAAACAAAAGAAATAAACTCTGAAGGATGTTACGAACTATACATTTACACCAACGGTGAATACAAAATCCTTGTTCTTGATGATTACTTCCCTGTTGTGAAGGGAACGACATCTCTGAGGTTCGCGAAACCGAACAAAACAGAACTGTGGCTACCTTTACTCGAAAAGGCATATGCCAAAGTTCAAGGGGGGTACGCGTCTTGATGATCCGGAACGATAGACTCGGTGATAACAACATTTACGGGTTTTCCTTGTGAACGTTTAAACGTCTTCGATTGAGACTTCGAAGATTGAGAGAACCTTATCAATATAAATAAAATCCATAACTTAATCTTCATCGCGCCCTCCGATGCGGGTTGCAAAAAGGGAATGTTTAAGTGAAAGGGGTATCAAATCATAAATATCTACGACGTGAAGAATGTGGATATCACAAATAAAAACGGGGAGAAATCAAAAGGGGATATTAAATGAGTCAAGATAAAAAATCTTTTCGAAGCGGATAAATTCAAAGGTAAATGGGGAAGCAACAGTGAGCTCTGGACAGACTCGATTAAAAAACAGGTGAATTATAGTTCTACCGATACTAACGTGATATATATGTCCTTGAACGCGTTGAAAAAAAACATTTCTACGATTAATATCGTGCACACGATGTTCAACTGCAATACAAAATTAATGAAAACAACTTCGACTCAAAATGACGGAGATAGCATCAAAACACCGCAGGTGTACAATTTGTTTTTACCGGTAAATGCAAAGGTTTCGTTCAGTTGAATCATTCGATCAATGCCGTTGATTATCGAAACGACCGAGTATAAAACAAATCTTAACCTTACGACTTATCAAAGGGTGACGCCCTCGATAATATGCTTTAGTAAGTATAATTCCGAAAAAAAATCATTTGAAAACTTCGAAGGTTGCTTCGGAAGCAATGAAAACTGTGAAATCGCGAGGGATCTCACACAAGGTTACTATGTGATATGGACGTACTTGGCATATGAGCAATGTAAAGAACCAGTACCAAACGAGTACTTTTGAAAAGTGTCCAGTGATTGCAATTTTAAGCTCCGCCTTCAAAGTGAGGATTACAAATTCCACTGACTGAAGCAGATAGTGTATCACGGTATAAGGCAGTACCAAGGACAATTTATGAAAGACAACGAAATATTCACAATGAACGATAACTTCTACAATTATTCCGGATGAGGTCTTAAAGTCATAGTGAACCCATTCAACGACGCGTTTCAAAAGTGGACATTTCAGCCTGATATGGATAATATGCTCCTGCTGTACCCGTATACAAGGATGGCGCAGTTCGAAATCGAAGTCAAACCTGAGAACTATTTTTTGATCCTCGCTATCAAACTCGATAATACGAGACCATGCAAGTTCGGCTGAAAATCCCATTTCAGAACATTGAAATATAAAAACGACAACGCCGCGAATCCGGGCAAAGCTCAAGACGATACTGTTTTCAATTTCTTCGAGTACTGTTCTCGGGACGTTAAAGACGAAGAAATATCATTCACCTATTATAATTACTTAAATGACCAGGGTATTCGCCTGGAAAACGAGCAGTTCAAGCCTGATAAAGTGATAATTGAATACTTGGAAAAGAACTACCCGAAGGTCATGGAGTGATTACAAAATTTGGAGGTCTTCGCCGATGAGAATACCGGACTGCTGAAATGGGTGGAACAAAAGGGAATGGAAGGTATTTATATCGGTCAAATAATCACTGATTTAGGGACAGAACAAGAACTCAAATGCGGAAGAGGGGCGTTTATTTATAATAACACTGGTAATTGTTTCATTGGATATTGGGGGAAAGATAAGCGCGAGAAAGAAGGTAAGACATATGATAAAGACTGGAATGTTGTTCAGGAAGGTGTTTATAAAAACGGTTCGATGAATGGTAAAGGAATGAAAATACTTGAGGATGGAACAAGGTACGACGGCATGTTTGCCAATGATAAATTCGAAGGAGTAGGGAAGTATAGTTACGCTGATGGTTCGTCTTGGGAAGGGAAATCGGTGAATGGGTGAAAAGAAGGAAAGGGTGTTTTTAAAAAAAGTAACGGTGATGAAAAGGAGGTAAAATACAAACAAGGGGAAATCCTCGATGAAGACGGTGATGAAGACGGAGATGAAGGCGGTAACGAGGGAGAAAACAACGAGGAAGAGGAGAATGAAACCAATCAAGACAGGAAAACTAATAAACAGGTAACAAGTCAAGACAATCAAGAGTCTCAAGGTAACCAAAGAAGTGAGGGTCGCCAAGAATCCCGTTCGAGATCAGGTGGTAATCGATCAATAACCGGTTCTCGTCAGGTATCGGGCTCCGGTTCTGGTTCCGGAGGTGAGGATGAGGAAGAAGGTGATTAAACAAATATTTTTATTTTTTATTTTTTATTTACTATTAAACGAGTATTCCTAAGACAACGATAAAACCAATTAAATCAAAAACATTATGTAATCATCCCTTTAAACATCGCCAATAGAAGCGACTAAAACCAGGCTTTACACAGTGGAATATTATAACTTAAAATCATTAAATATTTAATTAATATCCTACCAATGTTTATCTTTTTATAATAATAATAATAATAATAATAATAAAACCACCTGATTATTTAATTCGTTGAATAATAAGTTATTTAATTATGTTAAAGTCAATCCAAAAATTATTTTATCTCCCTTCTCAGGCGCAGAACTCCCTGATACCGTCGATCTGATTTTCAACTTCAAAAATGAACGTTTATAGCAACAACGTTTTTCAAAACTGATCTAATAAAAATTCTAAAATCGGGGATGTCGTGTTGACGACAAAACATGGGATCGATGTAATCCTTGATCCGTGACTTAATAAAGGTACATCTTTCCCGTATCCAGAGCGCGAACGGCTTGGAATAAGAGGATTACTGCCATCAGGATTCAAATCATTAGATTCACAAATTCTGCGTATTGAAGAAAACTACCGCACCTGCAAAACAAACCTTGAGAAATACATTTTTTTGATTCAATTACTCGACCGGAATGAAGTACTGTTCTACACGCTCTTGTCCAAAAATATCAAGGAATTCGCACCGATTATATACACGCCCACTGTCGCCGAAGCCTGTATTCATTTCGGTGGCATATTTAAACGTCCTCGAGGAATGTACTTCTCCTCGAATGATATCGGAGAAATGAAATCGATGATTTATAACTGGCACACCGATGATGTCGAGCTAATCGTAGTAACCGATGGAAGTAGAATTTGAGGATGAGGGGATTGAGGTGCAAACGGTATGGGAATACCCATTGGAAAGCTTTGTCTCTATACCGCTTGCGGAGGGATTCATCCGTCGAAGTGTTGACCAGTGGTGATTGATGTTGGAACGAATAATGAATCACTGTTAAAAAGTGAACATAATTACTTAGGCCTGAAACAAAAGAGAATCAGTGGTAAAAAGTTTTATGATATTATGGACGAGTTCATGACTGCCGTGTACACAAGATATCCCAACGCTTTGGTTCAATTTGAAGACTTCTCTTCGAACAACGCAACCGCGTTATTAAATAAATACAGAAACAAATACCTTTGTTTTAATGATGATATGCAAGGGACATCGGTGGTTACGTTAGCCGCTATTTTAAACGCACTTCATCAGGTTCATCACGAGGACCCAATGAAGTTGCTCACGAAACAAAAAATTATTGTTGCTGGCGCTGGAACAGCGGGGCTGGGAGTTGCACAAGGAATTTGATATAATATGGTTAAAAGCGGAGGTATCAGTGAAGAGGAAGCTTATAAACGCTTTTATATTGTTGATGACAAGGGGTGTTTAGGTTCAGGAAGAAACGTTCAATTTTTCTTCCAAAAGAATTGGGTACGAAATGATATCAAAGATAAGTTAGACTTGTTATCATTAATTAAACAAGTAAAGCCTACGATCATTATTGGACTCACCGGACAAGGCGGTTGATTTAATGAAAATATCATCCGCGAAATGGCGAAACATTGCGAACATCCGATAATTTTCCCAATGTCAAACCCAACGAAAAACGCTGAATGCACAGCCAAAGACGCGTATGAGTGGACTGACGGTCGGTGTGTTTTTGCTTCTGGGTCACCTTTCAAGCCTATTAGTTTCAAAGGGAAGTTCAATTATATTTCTCAAGCTAATAATATGTATTCATTCCCAGGGATAGGTCTGGGCGGTTTAATCTCACAATCGAAAAGTATTACTGATAATATGTTGAATGCCGCTGCTATCGCCTGAGCGACATCGACAAGGAAATTCTTTACTGAGCAAGGTAGTTGATTCCCAAGTATAAATAATATTCCTGAAATTTCGAAAGATATCGCTGTGGCAGTTGGGCTTGAAGCGGTGAAGGAAGGAATATGTGGAAATCCAAGTCTGAAAACAAGTGATGACATTAGGAAATTAGTCAATGATAATTATTGGGATCCTAAATACGGGCAATTATGCCGTGTTGATCCATTGAAATTGTAATTGGATTTAAAAGCTCTGGAATGGAATAGTTAAGTATTAAGAAAGAAATTTTATTTTAATTGATATTGATATTGATATTTATGATTGAGATGAGGGTTGTTAATCATTACTCACTTGACGAAAACATACAAAAAGTGGAGTAGTTTGGTGTGACAATATCGTAAGTATTGTTTCATTGTGGGATGCATTTGATTTCGATGTGATGAAATAGGAAAGGAGAGTTAAATGGTATTGATTATAAGATTTATTGGCTTTAAATGAGAGTTGCTTGAATAGGAGTGATGAAGTGAAAAAAATGATACGATTCACTTTACATTTTTTTAAAATGAGAAAAGGTTATCTATAGAAGGTAGTGGTAAGTTGTTTTATAAATAATAATTATCATTCTCCTGTTGACAGTTCATCAATGAAGTAGCGAATGAGTGTGTCGAGAAGAAATACAAACCTCTTTAAGGTATTTCACATTCTTGTGCATTTATAACACCACTAACAAGTAGGTTTAATGATGTATATCATATTCAATGTTTGTGGTGAATGTCTATTGTTCTTTGTAGTTGTCTTCCCGTTTTTCTTCCTTCCTGTTTATTCTACACGTTTCCTTTCCCTTTTACAAAAATCAAAAAAAAATGATAATTACCCAAACATCCATCTCTTTCCCCTTTCCCTTTCCCACCTTCTCCTCCCTTTTATAAACAAATTCTTCCATTACATTATCTTTCTACCCCTTCATTTCATTTCCTTTTCTTTCTCCTTCCTAACCTAAGTGTATATCCAACCCCAATTCATTTATCGTAGAACAACCTTAACCATCCTTTAAATACCCAAGAATAATTACATATAAAAACTAACTATAAATGTCAATTAATATCAGAATAAAACAATAAACCTAGTACATATTTAAATATTCAATTCTTGAATCCTCCTCGTAGTCGCAGTTAATGGTCGTTTATTATTTTGAATTTTCGAATTTGGTCTCGTCGATGTCGTGGTGCAGATATTATTCGTTTTCTTTATTTTTTGGTTGTTAACACCTAAATTCGTATTACTGTTATTCCTTATTTCATTATTCACGGTGATGATATTCGGACTGGTCACCCCACCGACATCTGATTTTGTGTTTAGATTTCTTCAAAACGAGTTCACTTGGGTGTTCGAACCTGTCCAGATGTTATTACTTTCATTTATCATATTCATCTGGGTTTGTTCCCCGCGGTTGCTGGTTGTAAATATCGGGTACGACATTTTCTCGGTACTTTGCTTCAGTTTAATATCATTGTTTAATAATCAATTATCTTGCTTCAGTTTATCAATTGTTCTTTCCATTGAGGAAATTACAACTTTTGCTTTATTATGAATATCAACCTGTTCTTTGAGTTTGCTGCTCAATCGCTCTATTTTATTATTTAATTCCTCCGTTGTTTCTCCTTTCGGAGGGTTATTATCCACATTATAAAACCTTTTAAATCATGTGAATTTCCCTGCAAATTGTTCTATTTCCCCTAAATGTCTCGACATATCTCAGTAGTGATCAATTACTTCATCGTTCTTCATTTGAGAGAGTTTGTCTTTATTGAGTAGTTTTTTACCATTTTGTGTTTTTGTTTTAATTCACTCCTGCAGTTCTTTCGGGTTTGGTTCATTGACACAGCCGACGCCACCATTGATATTCTTCATGTCCTTTGCTATAATCGAATGAACTTTGCAATTCTTGTTTTCATTATCTCACGTGTTTTTACTGTTTTCAATTTGTCCAACGGTTCGCACTGACTGGGGAAGCCGTAAGGATTGAGGACGATTTAAATTCTTTTTTGAATTATTTATATTTATAAGTGAGGTGTTGTTCACATTCAACTTATTCTGCTCGAGTAATGTCTTGTATAAGTTAGGGAAGGAGTGGTTATTGATTTCCTCTTCTAAAGACAACAATCACTTCTCGAACTCGTCCTTGTAGTTCGTTCATGTGGCGATATTCAATCACCCTTTTTTACGTTCCGGGTTTAAAAATATCGATTTGTATTTCTTCACAACTGTCATTATGATTTCATCAAGGTGAACAAGCTCCTGTCGGTAGCAGATCATATCCGAGTTATACTGTGCGCCGAGTTTTTCCAACGCAATCGCATTATTATTCAGCGTTTCGTCCTTTTGTTTAATAAGGCTCTCGTACTTCTCGATAAGTAATTCCTTGTTGTTTTTATTTAGTTTATTAATTTCGTTGAGTTCTTTTTTCAGTTTCTCTTCATAGGACTCGAGGCTTATCTCCCGTGTTTGTGTAGTGGTATAATTTTTATTGGTTTGATTGTTGAGTACGTTGTTGAAGTTAAAAATGACTTTGTTTTTGGTTTCAACTTCCGCTTTGAGCACGTCGATTAATTTTGTTTTCACGTTGATATCATCTTCAAGTTTACTGATTTGCTCGAAAAATTCATTCTTGAACTTCTGTTCTCCTTGCTTGAGCTTCTTGGTCTCTTTAATGTGTTGATAGAAATAAACCATCGTTTCATCGGCTTTTTTAATTTCGTATTTTATCCTCAATTTTTCGATTTTTTCCTTCTCCTTTTTTAACTTCTCTTCTCATTCCTTGATTTGATTATTTTGTCACCTCACGTTTTCAAGGGCTTCTCTTATTTTTCTTACGAATTTCATTTCTTTTGATGATTGATTATCAACAAGAAGAAGTACGTTTACATCGCCTACGAAATTAAAGCACTGCTTTAATACTTCTATCTGCTTTTTGTAGTTCACTTCCAGAATTTTAATTTTCTCCTCCTTCTCAACGATTCTTCAGTTACTTTCGAATATTTTTTTTTCCTGGATTTTCAACTTATTTTCCAGGTCGGAAACAGCGTCGTCTCTTTTCGTATTCATTTCCTCATCTTTCCTCGTTGTTGAAATAATCGTATTGTTATGATCCTCCAAGTGAAACCTGTTCACGATTTTGTTTCTCATTATTTTTTGGTTATCAAATAGAAACATAAGAGTGTCCTTAATATTCGCGTAACTCCCAGTGTTCGGTGCGATACTCCCGATAATGCGGTACTTGCAGTTCGTGATGAGGGGATTAAAGCAGACATTGTAAAGGAGTGTTGTTAGCTTAGAAAGTTGTCAGGGATTTCTCTCGGAATATTCCTCATATTCTTTAGTGTAGTTGTTATGAAACTGTTTGTTATGCGATATCGCGTTTATAATACTCTCGTATACGAACTGCGAATCCACAGATAACTTCGATTTCTTAATTTGCTCTTTGCTTCCCGTGGTTGACATATTCGTTTTATTTCCTCCTTCACTTTGAGTGTTACTTGCGTTCAGCCTCTCGCTACCATTCAATAAAATAAAAGTAAGTGTTGAGATTAGTTTACCGTTATTGTCGTTAATATAGATAATGAAATTGAAGTACGACTGCGTGTACAGTTGACAGTTGCTATTGTTGTCTCACTTCTGAAAGGTTGCAAGGATCGTGTTGATAAAAAATAACACGTCGTTAATACTTACAGTTGTAACTTTCTTCATTGAGGCAAGTATTTCTTTATTCCCCGTCTCCAGGTTGAACCCAGAGTTAATGATATTAGATTCATCCAGAGATGAAATGTCCTTTCCCATGTAGTTCGATAAATCGATCACTTTGTTCCCATTGACGCAGATGTAAGAGATGTTGACTGAAATGTTATTTGTTAATGCTTTATCCGAGGAAATGCGCTGTCAATAATTGTCAAGAAGACGCGGGAAAATCCCGTGGGTATTAATATTAGAGTAACTGTCATTGTTATCGAATCATAAAATATTTTGCTTATCGCTTATGGTTTCTCCGTAGGATACGAAGAGGAAGTTTGTGCTTTTAAGGCTTTCGGTTATTGTGTTTCGACATATCTCTTCGTAGACGTAAGAATTTTCATCGGCGGTTGTGAAGATTTTATCGAACTCGAATTTTATGCTTTTTTCGGAGTAGGCTTTTAAAACGGGATCGTGAAGAGTGAGGATTTGTTTGTTTGGAGATAATTCGATAAAGGTTTTCTCGAAATAGGTCGGAGGGCGGACTTTGAGAAAGGTTTTTATTGTGTCTGGATCTAATGAATCAGATTGAGGGTCTTTGCTTTGATTGGACATTATTTAATTGGTATAATTAATAACGATAATTAACTGTTGATATGGATAATCAAACTAAATTGCGGGGTTATTTAATGATTCGTCTTCTTTTAGTGTTCCGTGTTTGGGATATGAGTTACATTTGTCAATTCGCGAGAACGAATTGACAAAAGGTTTTTTTGATTTGAATGATTCTGGTTTTTCATTTGATGAATTTGGTTTTGGTGACAAAGAAATTCGGTTCTCCACATGTTGAATTTAAAAATGGATTTTGAAAACTTTATTTGGATTGTCTTTTCGGATTGGTCATCATATGATGATGTTATGGATTGGTATTAAAGTTTGGTATTAGCTTTGTTTTATGGATAATGACAGAGTTTTTTATTTGTTTCTTTGTTCAATTGTTTGTCTAGAAAGGGATTAGTATTTGTTGTTTCATCGATATAAACACGTTTGGTATTTGTTAAAATATTTCCATTGTTTTTACTGTGAAGTGTTAAACAATGGTTGAAAATCAATGCATAAGAAAAAACGATGATGATCATAACGATATTTTGAAACGATTTTATGGGGGATTGGGGATTGGGGATT
>JAWNBB010016580.1:0-11500 GCA_036325645.1 Balantidium ctenopharyngodoni
GGGGATTGGGGATTGGGGATTGGGCCCAATCCCCAATCCCCAATCCCCAATCCCCAATCCCCAATCCCCAATCCCCATATAGACTATATATTATTTCATTTAGCTTGAAATATAATACTTTTCTTTATTTAAATCCACCTGATTATTATCATTCCCTTCTTCTTCTCTTTCAGCCAGTTCTATAATTTTATTTTTTATCTTCTCATACTGTTCAATATAAAAACCTAACCTTTCTTTAATAATCACTTCATTATCCTTCATTTTCTCAATTTCTTTCGTATACTCCAGTTCTCTCTGATTCACTAAATCCATGGTGTTTTGACTTTGATTTAAATCCTCTTGAATTCTCCCTAAAATATTATCCAAGTTATTCTTATCTTTATTGATTTTTTCATATACCGAATTAAATAACTCTTCAAGTGGATTCTCCTTACTTTCGCTTCAATTATTTTTAATCTTATTTGTTTGCATTCCTCATTTAAACTGCTTTTTTTCCCAATCGTCAATCATTTTATCAGTTTCATTATGATCACTTTCCTTTTCTTCGCTTTCCTCCCCATTTTCTTCATGGATTAACTTATAAATATCTCTAAGCATATCCTTTGGCTTCAATCCTTTACCATATAAATTATCTAAGTTTTCATGTAATAGGCATTTCCGTTTAAGATCTTTGATTTCTTTTATTTTTGAGACTTGATCGTTTACAATTTTTGTGATATTATCTTCGATCTCGTCTTCTTCTAGTTGAGTTAAATCTATTTCATCGTTTTGAACCTGAGGAATCACATAGTCTTCGAGTATTTCATTTGTTTCGACAGGCGCAAAGATGAGGTTATCATAATTATCTTTATAGTGTTTATGATTTCAAAAATTATCCTTTCAGAAATTTGTAGTATTACCACTACGAATATTAATATTATTAGTAGTCTGATTTGCACTGACTTTTGAAGACTTCTCGCTTGGAGTCAAAGGTTTTTTCTCTTCCTCATTTGTGATTTCTTCTTGTTCAAATTCGATTTTTTCGTTTTTATTATCGTTATTGTTACTGTGATGTTCTCTTCTATTATAAAACTTGCGTTTATTACCGAACATTTAATATTGTTTTATTTAAATCTAGGATGGTATATTTTAAAAATATTATCATCAATTTAATTTAAATTGCAATGGCTGGCTTATTAAAAGAAGATTCAATTTTTACTCACGTAATAGCAATCGATTTCGGCACTGGTGCGAGTGGGTAAGTCCCTTTAAAAACTATATGTTAATTTACTTATTAGTTATGGTATTGCCCCGAAAGATTCGAATGGTTGAAAAACAAGCATTGAAGTATTTAATCCCGTCGACGACAACGACGACCAGAAAACAACAACTACAATTTTATTTGACGATAAGGGGAAGTTCCTTGCTTTTGGGTCAAAAGCTATGCAAAAATATGCTGAGATGATTGATGACGAAGAAACCGCGATGTGATTCCAAACAGTAACAATATAATTTTGATTTATGTTTCTTATAGTATAAAATGGCTTTGTACAGGAATGAAGTAAATGCAACCGCATTTGATGGACGGGAATTACCTTTAATGAAGGTAATTTCTGAAAGTTGAAAATTTATTTCAGAAAAAGCAATTGCTAAATGAAAAGACCATATAGGAAATCTAAAAAAAGAGAAAATACGATGGGTATTAACTGTTCCTGCTTTATGGTCAGAGGAACATAAATTATTCATGAGAAAAGCGGCTGTTGAGGCAGGCATAATTCCCCATGTTAACTCGGACATGATGTTTTGATGTTGAGAGCCGGAAGGTGCTTCCATTCAATGCAGAGAAGACGCACCTGAAACTTTAAGGAATCAAATGACGAAAGGCACTGTTGTTCTTGTACTCGATTGTGGTGGAGGAACTGTAGATATTACAGTGCATAAACTCACAAGTGAACCTGACCAAGCGTTTTTAAGCGAAGAAGTTCTTCCTTCATCTGGAGGATGTGAATGGGGTAGTAAATATGTGGATAAATATTTCGAAGAATTTTTGGAAAAGTTTTTCGGACAAGAGCTATATGACATATATAATAAGAATGCCTTAGGCCGATTAGAGATTTTAAAGCATTTCGAAATCTTAAAACGGAAGTTCCTTCCTGGTGTTGACGAAAGATCCCGGCTTCAGCTCAGTTATTTAAGTGAGAATTGAACATCAGGAAAATTAACGGAATTAATTAACACACATAATAAAACTGCTCCAAAAGAATTCCAACTTAAACAAAGAGGATCAAGCTGTGTTGACCTTCCTCCTGCTTTAATGCTAACTTTTTTCAAGCCCTGATTTGAGAAAATCAAAGGTAAAGTTAAGGAATTACTTGATCAAACAAAATTAAAAGTTGGCTACGACGCTAAATTTATATTCATGGTTGGTGGGTTTAGTGAATCCCCTTATTTAAAAGAAGAAATCAAAAAACAATTTGAAACTGATAGCATTACAGTCTGAACACCAAACCGTCCGCAAGTATCAGTTATTCGAGGTGCCTGTATGTTTGGTATAAATCCACGTTGAATTACTTCTCGTATAGCTAAGAAAACATATGGAATAAATACATTAACTACTTTTGATCCTGATAAACATCCAGAAAATAAAAAAGTTGTAATTGAAGGGGAAGATTTTTGTGAAGATGTGTTCGATGTTTTTGTAAGGAAAAATCAAAGTATCGGAATAGACGAAACAATTACCAAAATATATTGTCCGGTACGCTCCAGACAAACTATAATGAGAATCATATTCTATGCAACTGATTCAACTGATGTTGATTTCGTAGATGAAGAAGGAGTTTCAAAATTAGGAGAATTGGCGATTGATATTGGGAAACCATTCACGACAGCGGAGGATAAAACCGTAAAGGTAACGATGAATTTTGGATCAACGAATATTAAAGCAACTGCCACGAATAAAGATTCAACGGAAATTAGGAATTGCGAGTTTAAGTTCGAATCTAGTTAAAAAATAACTTAAAGAGATATTACATATTAGACAAGAATAGACCCTATTGATATTTAAAAATTTACATTTTTTCAATTACTATTTGAAGTAATAATACTTTTTAAAGCTTAATTAAATTATTGCTTTCAATTCATTTGTTTGATTAATTTCTTATATTTCTCTCTTAAAAAGGAAATGCTTTCAAGTATAAGAAAGAGAAATTATACCAATAATTATTGTTATTTTTAAAGGGAGCCCTAATATTATTATTATTATTATTATTATTTAGATCATAAACAGTGATAATGTTTCATATTAAATTATTGTTTTAGTTTATTGGAATTCATGAGGTTTAAATTGAAGAAATAGGGATCGATGTTTTTTATAATATCTGATAAATCTTTAATTGATGGTTTAGCGCACTTATTTATAAAATAGTTAATGTCTAATTCGTTGCACAAAATAGGGGTAACTAAAGTATTATTATATAACTTTATTCAGCAAAAGGTAAATGAATTATTGAAAACAAAAATACCAAACCTCAAAGCTCAAAGCTTAACCAAGATACGAAGAAACAAACAAACAAACAAAATAATAGTAAAAACAGGGATCTAATATTATTATTCAAATTCAATTTACCTTTATTTATATACCGTGAAAGAAACTAAAAAAATAAGGGACTTAAGAAAGATTCAAAGACAGCAAAGATATCTATATATAAGGATCACTCCTCGAATGCTAATTAAATGAACTAATGTACCAAAATTAAAAAACAAAATAAAAACGAATATTACAATAAAAAGCTCTTTCTCGAAAAGTAAATCTTTTGTAGACTTTCTGTCTCAATTTCTTAAAAATAATTAAAACAAAATATAATAATTTTTTATTAACTAGAACACCTTATTAGAAACTAATTAATAATTAGTGACAATGCACTAATCTCAGTTTTACTAATTTGCTTTATTTACTTTGACAATGACAATATTTGTCTATCATTGTGACTGATTCAAAAAGATCACTTTAATTAAGAATTTATATCGCAATCTCAACAATATTTTTTATGTATCTAATATTAAAAAAAAATGAAATCAAATCAATTATAAATACTAAATAGCTATAATTATTAGATTTAGAAGGATAATTATTATGAATATTTGATTTATTTTATTATCTTTATGATTCATTTATTATAACGATTTTATTGTGCTTTACACTCTTCTTTGTTTTCTTTGTTTGGTTTCGATTTCCCCTTTTTCGCTTTTTTTTTCTTTTTATCATTTTCTTCATCGTCATCATCGTCGTCTTCATCTTCATCATCGTCTCCGGCTGCATTGACATTTCCTTTATACTGAACGCCTGAAATTAAATCCAAATAATATTCTCATTGATTTGCGAATAAATCTTCGTTGAAAAAAGTGACTTCATCCTCTAAAAACATTTTATCCTCTGTAAGAGCAAAAAATGAGAAAAAGGATTCAACATCTTTTAATTGTGACTTTGTTATAGTTTTTTTTCCCTTTTTCACTTTAACAACTTTCATTTCTTTAGTTGGATTGGTTTCATCGCTTTTCCATTCTAAAGGAGTCGATTCAGCCTTTTCAAATATTCCTGATTTTTTATCAAAGAAATATTTTTTGGATAACACTAAGCTATTCATATAATTATTTGGTTCGAATTCAAACACGACTTCGAAGTTATTAACACTCTCTCCACCTCAGTTCTTTCGCTCAACATTTTTTAAGTGTTGTAAAATTGTTTTGTCTTTATCGTTCACATGGAAATATTTAGAGTTGATGATCACTTTCTCCCAATACTGAGGAATTGCATTGATAGTAGTTTCAGCTGCTTCTGCTTCGACGGTTGTTTTAGCAATTGAATATTTTGTAATGTCTTCCTCTGTTATTACATTATCAACTGATGTTTTTCCGAAGACAATATCGTTTATGTTGGAGTATATTTCATTGTATTTATTATCGTATTTTACTTTTCAAGCATCAGATTCTGACCTAAATTCGTCTTCTTCGATTTTATTTTGCTTATTTTTTAGGTCGTTCATGTGTAAGCATAAGACCTTTTCCGTTTGAGTAGATAATTTGCCAATAGCTTCATAAATATCTGAATCATGATCGTGAGTACTTTTCCCGTCTGGACTAGTCATTCCAAAAAGATAATTTTTTTTTCAAAAATAATTAATGTACTAAATTGTAAATAGTATTTGTATATCATAAATGCATTTATCTTTATTTTATTATTTTATATCATTGTTTTTTTTTCTATTTTTTGATATTCGCATCTATTCAATATAATTTAGCCTCTTAACTAAGAAAGCGAAACCAAAATTATCTATTGGAAAAAGAAGCAAACTTATCTTGGAATTAAAGAAGAAGGATGTAATGCATGATATTTGATCCGATCGATAGAGGAAAACTAAATAATTAGGTAAAAATACTAATTGCATTTATGATATAATCCATAGAAAATATGTATTTGTTGTTTCTGATCACACTCGAGTAATCTAGAGAATCGAAACGAATACAACTCACAACGTTAGAGAGTTAAAAGTGAAACTCTCATACTAATTTACTTATTATCATAGAATGTTGTGATGTGACTTTAGGACAGGAGAGGGAGAAAGAAAACTCAAAGAAGTAATCGAAATAATACATGTGAAAGGTTAGTTAATTAGATAATATACTTTTAATTTATATATATATATATAACCAAAATATATAATAAGTAAAGTTTATTAGCTTAATATGCAAATATTATAATATAATTAATAATATAAGAAATGATAGATGAGTCTTGAGAAAAATTCTGATTTGATTATTCAAGTATATTAATTCTTAAACTCTCTTTTTTTTAGAAGATAAAACTCCAAAACATCTCCTCAAGAGCTCCAAGAATAGATCTGATAATATTTTATTATCAAAGTCTTGAATATTAATCAATAACTTGATCACAGGGAAAGTCTATGATATCAATCAAAATAACCATAAGAAATGAACCTCAAACATAATTTGTATTCAAGATAATTCTAAGACACATTATAAATCAGTACCAACTATAATCTGTATAAACCCAATCAAACCCCATAAAAATGAAGAATTATGAATACAACATATTATACAGCAACGTAAGGTAAATGCAATGAAAATTAGTGGATATATCAAATCTAAATACTTACGCACCCGCGTTATTTCATATAAAATCATCAAAAATATAATGAAGCAAAGAAGTACAGATGCAATCATGCTTCAGAAACATATTCGAAAATGGTGAGTCTTTTCTCACTTTAAAAAACTGTTAAAAACAAGTAAATTTATATTATTTTACAATTTGGATGATAACATTCATTCACGATTTCATTCTACAAAAGAAAAAAATAAAATTGAAAATAGCTTAAAGCTACGTCTATTCGGTAGTCGTGGAAAAGATAAAGATGTAGAATTTATTTTCACGTTTTCATACTCCAGGTATTTAAAAAAATATTATTTACCAATTACTCCAAAAGGACCTTTAAAAAAACGAATTTTCGTTAATTTCATAATTAACGGTCAATATGTGATTGATCCAAGATTTGAGATGGACTGCAACGACAAAGGAGAATATTGTAATATCCTTCAGCATTCTATGCTATATCGTCCAAAATCGAATATTAAAAGTAAAATTATTGAAATAGAAGAAAAACCGAAATTTTGGGAAAATATCTTCCAAATAAAAAGAACAAATAATAAAAGAAATGATGCAGGGGATAGCTCAAATTCTGTAAGTGCGATATCAATTGACCTTTTTATAAGCACTGGAACTATGGATAATTCTTGTTCAAATATAATTAAAAAAGAAGATCACTCAAATGAAGAAAAAGAAATAAAATCTATTTTAAAGCAACCTCAAATAAGGAGCTCATGTAAAAAAATATCAAAAGATAAAACAAGAATTGTCACACAGGAAGAAGTTATCAATAATGATAAATGTAAAAAGGTGTACTTTAATGATACGATATCTTTTGGATATTAAGAAGGAATTATGTTTTTCCGAGACAATTAAAAACAACAAATGTAATATATCTGTATAACTGTGGGAAATCTCTGTATTATTTAATAAATATATAATTGCCATATAAGTTGTGAACAATGAAAAGGTATATCATAATGCAGTATTCAAATTGGTACTCTTTAATTGTCATTCTGTAATTATGTATGATGAGATATGAACAATTTAGGAGTATTGTAGAAATCGTTAATTATTAAGTTCGGGTATATGCTAGTTTTAACTGTAATTAAAATAATACTAACTAATGCTTTGGGTGTTTTTTTCCGAAATTAATTTCATTTAAAAGCTCTCACTTATCTTATTATTTGTATAATGTATTTGATCTGGAAATACTCTTCTTCAAATTGTGTTTCCTCTTTTACAAGTTTCATTAAAAGTCAAACACTAAGTCATCTCTCTATAAATTGTTATCCAATTCAGACAGAGAAATAATTTTTGATAATATTGTTCCATGTTTAATTGATTTTTTTCTTTAGATAACTTAATTATTGAGCTTGATTTGTTAATATCGTTCCATTAATAACGGACATTTGTTTCTACTCTAAATGCCGAGTTAATATTGCTTCTGCTTAACATAATAAATTTTCGAGTAATGCATTGATAGTTTTTTTAAATAATGAATTATAAATCCTCATTTATCATTCAGTTTTTCTATCCTCAATGAGTTATTTTATCATGATTGAATAATTCTAAGATTTTGACCAACGTATATTTGTTTATGAGCTGATCCCTATGATATGTATGAATGATGTTTTGTTTTATAAACTATATGTTTCCTTTATTATTAGGGATAGTGATGTCTCTCCAGTGCATCGACTTAAATTAACACTTCCTTGTCTCTCACCGCAAGAAAAAGATAATTGTTATTTATTCTGACTAATAAAAACAAATATTTCAGGGTGATCCATATTGATTTTTAAGATATTCGATATAGTTTACTTTTTCAGTTTCACGGGTTTTCTTTGATAATGGGAAGTTTTTTTAGTCACTTGTCTTGAATAGCTGCTGATTCCCCTGCATTATCAATCTTATGACTTGTATTGATTTGGAAATGATTGTTCTGGTTATTTTATCATTGTCTTATATCTCCTTAGGATATTGACTGGCGATGTATATTTTTAATAGTTTGAATCGGGTTATATTTTATATACTTTTCTTTTTCTGAATTTTGTTTTATCGATTTACAAAATAGATCCTTTAATAGTGTATTTAATATTGTTATTTAAAAAATTGTTAAATATTCATTACCTAATCTTTGGTTATATTATTTCTATTATTTTAATTGTTCTTTCATTTTGATTTGAAAGGGGTTCTCAAATTAAAACAGATTTGTTATTTGATTATCTTCAAGTTATTCCGTTATTATGTATTATTTTTCATGTTAGCTTCTTAATTGTCATGGAATTATTATAAACTTGAAGATATCTTTATAATGAGTTTTAGTTCTTGAGCTACGATATTACTTATACTTTTTGAAGAATACGACTATTCCTAATTAATAAACGTTGATCTTGTGATTTCGTTATGGTTTTATTATAAAGATGGAGCGGATTCTAATAGACACTCATAGAAAATTGACAAATTGTATCCAACAAGTCAAGAATCAGACTTATGTAACATAAGAAAAAAATCAAATTTGCAACAATAATTACGTTTCGTCATCACAGAAGAATTTGGATAAAAAGTAATATTACAACATCATTTATGAAAAATGCAGGAGTATCACAGAGAAAATAGTTAAATATCACTTAATCAAATTTGCAAAAATAACAGGTCATAAAAGCATTGTCAATATATAGTGTCAAACATTTTAAATTCGATAAAAAGCGTTTCCCTATATAACCTACACATGTATAAGTAACAGAAATGAAACAAGATAAGCCAATACAATCTTCGAAGTCAAACTAGTGATGAGATGTTCATATTCAGATAATGTCACGGTATATTAAACAGAAAAGACTTTATTAGAAATGTCACTGAGAGACTCAGGAGAATAATAGTGTTTAATTTAAAACATCAATGAACCGGGTTTTTACACGAATATAGTCAGGTTAACTGGAAATACCCAACTTAGGCATCCTAATACGAGGATTAATAAATACTGTTAGAAAATGAGAATTTAAAGATAATAGTTAGATTTTGCTCCAGCATACCTTTGTATTCTTTATTCCTTTATGATTTTATTATAAAGCAGTTTCTTTCAAAAATATTTATATCTTCTTTTTTCATGTTTCATATATCTTACCTTATCTTATTTCTTTAAAAATTGATTATATAACATTGTTTCTCATCTTCCAGAATATTTCCTTTCATCCATTGTTTTCTATGGTTTTTAAAACAAAACTATCTCTTAATCTTCAATTATTGACATTATATGATTCTACTTTTTGGAGCAGAGAAATATGGCGAGGGATGGCATTTCACAATTCCGTGTATTATATTATATTTTATATATATTAATATGAATATATATAAACATAATATTGGATTAAAGAAAATATGAATATATATATAAACATAATATTGAATTAAAGAAAATGATCGATAATTATAAAGGGATATATTATGGAGACTCAGATGAGCAACAATTTTATGAAGGAGGTGCACATTTTAAATATTCCTCATTATGTAAAGAAATTGAAAAACTAAGTCTCCAGCGATTACCTCTACAAATGAACGGGCAACATGAGTTTTCAGTGAATATGCAAGTAAATTAATGTAAATAATGTTAAAAAAATATATAGTCTCGAAGCAGAAATCATCACTCTCAAACAAGGATTATTAATATCGAACAATTAAATACTCATGTTGATAACAAAATACCAACTCTTGCAAAGATCTCTATAAAGGAAAGTATTAAATGAATGGGCTGAAACCACCATAAAATAGACACTTGTGATAAATATGTAAGAAATAAAAGCATGACTGGGAGAGATGATAAAGACAGAGTCAATGAGTTAAGGTTATGTCCCAATAAAAGTAGAAGCAATAACAATTTAAAAGACATTACAATAATTAAAGAAAAATCAGACTCTGGGAAAAAGGTTGCATCAATGTCAATGACTAAAACAACAATGGCAAATACTAGAAATGGTAAAAAGAGTAACAATGAGAAACATGGGATTTTTGGGAATAATTTTGCATTAAGCCAAAATAATAACAATACAAAGAAATTAAGTACAAATCGAAAAGAAGTTTATAAGAAAATACCTATTTATAAGAATCGACATACGTCCTTGGAGGATAGAAATAAAGAGAAAGCTATTAATAAAACAAAAAAAAGTATTGACAAAAACGGTATGGGGAGAAATGAAAGTAATTCTACAAAAACTAATAATTCATTAAATAAGAAGAGGGAAAGCAAAGCCCAAAAAGCTGTGGATTATAGTTTAAAGGTCAAAAGATACAATATGTGCAACAGCGCAAATAAATCTGGTATCAATAAAGATAACACTAATGGTAGTATCAGTAAAAGCAAGAATATCCATCCCATAAAAAAAAAGAAGGAAAGTAAATGCTTAAAGAGAGAAACAAATATAAACAAAGATAAATCAACAAGTAAATACAGATGCAAATATAGTTATGATCCTCATAAACACAAGAAAGTCGAATCCTCTAAAACACGAAGAAAACCAGACAAAAGCAAGAGTAAATCCCATTCCCGTAATAAAATAATTAATTGATATTGTAATGGAAATAATGCTAATAGTTACAAAGCAAAAAGCAGAAATGCCAATAATAAAGATACAGAACGAAGTGTGAATATCGATGACAAAGGAAAAATTAATGGAATCTTAAAGGCTTATAAGATAGCGCGTTGAGTAAGAACGACAAATAATCAGGCAATAAACCAATGCAAAACAAGGAATTACTTTGAACTAAATAGTCAAATGAATACTATAAATTACAGAGACCTCTTTATTCGTCGTTCGCAATTTGATAAATATAAACAGAAGAATACTCAAAAAAATTGTAATGCAGGACATGACAACAGCTAAGTCAGATAGTTTGTTGCTTAAATTTAATTTTTTTATGCTTGTGAACTTTAGATTTAATATTATATAGTATTTATTATTCAGAGATCAAAAAAATAGAGAATGTTATATATTAAAAAAATAAAAAGGAGTTGGTCACTTCAGAGAGAGAAGTCAAAAAAACAAAGTTCATATCTTAAAAGGATTGTGTCTTCGATAAAACAAAGAGATAATTTTTCAATTTTGAATCTAAAAAAAGATAATTAAGTTTATTTCAACAGCAAAGAGAAGTCTAAAGAAGAAGGAAGGCAAAGAGAACCAACGAGAACAATATACTTTAACCTAAATCCAAAAATAATTATGGATATTGTTATTATAGGAAATTTAGAATTGGACTGCCGTAATATTATCTAGTATTCAATATAAAAGTAAGAGTAATGAAATCTGATATGCAATGTAGACAGAATAAATGGGGATTGGGCCCAATCCCCAATCCCCAATCCCC
>JAWNBB010016687.1:0-15313 GCA_036325645.1 Balantidium ctenopharyngodoni
AATCCCCAATCCCCAATCCCCAAGTGAAACTTATATGACTACATATAAAACTAAGAATATCTATTAAACATAAACATCTTTAGCAATAAAAACAACACTTATCTAATCTAAATACAAAACATAAATTATTAATAGAAATAAAAATGAAATTATTTTGATATTGTATTTACTTATTCTTTCGACTAATCAAAGCCAAGAATACCATTAAAACTGGTTGATTCCCTGGTGATTTCATACAGACATTGTACTATCATATGTCTTATTACTATTATGTATTCCAAAACTATTAACCATTTGTTTTAGCTAGATGTCTTTAATTCTGAACTCATGGAAGTTGCTCTTTATTCTATTAGATACACAAAACAATCGGTAAATCGAGTTTTGAGCTTTTCAAATGAAGAAGATAACAGAAACCTTATCTCATACCGAGAACTCACTGATGAAACTTGCGAACAAAACGAAAAGTTAGAATTAAAAATCGACAAAAAGTACTATTATCAAACGGATAACCACATCGTTCTATTCATCGGAAATTATTTTGACAGCGACCCAATTGAGTTGCAGAGTACCAAAGGATGCAAAAACGATGAGCTCGAATTACAATTTAAATTTAATAACAATACTCAAGAACTCATTCGTTATGTAAAAATCAAAATAGTTAAAAATTCCGAATCTTTGCCAGAAGATATTTATTATGGCTCATTTACATTTCCTAATTGTGAACATAAGTTCTATTATTATATGAAATATGGGGTATCATCAGAGATTATGACTTATACTGACAACAACCAAGCTGACCTTAAAAAAAGATCAGATTATAATATTGCTTGTTTTTTGAAGGATAAGGAAAAGTATATCGGGAAAACAGTCATTCTTAAAAAAATATTGCCAATCAATGATACAAATTTATCGAGTTATTGAATATATAATTTTGAAGACTTAAATTTTCAATTATTCGATTTTTCAAGAATGGTGACAGATCCAACCTTTGATGAAGGTGATATAAAGCTTATACCTTTGTTTTATTCTTTCGAACTGACCGAGAAGGGAGACGAAAAAAAAGCAATACCACATACGTTTGATAACGGTGTTTTGCGCTTTCATACTTCTTTAGAAAGCTTTTCAATATATATAAAACTGAATTTAAATGAAACATACTATAATAATACCTTTGAACTGAACATTTTAACAAAATTGGATTACATAAATTATCCACTAAAGATATCAACGAATTACATTTTTAAAGAAAAGGAAATGAAGAAGTTGTATTATGTAAATACTTTGCAACAGTGGATTGAGTGGATTGACATCAACGAAGCTAGTCTTTCCTTAGTGGATAATGTTATGAATAATAACCCATTGTTTGAAATCAAAGACAAGAAATTGTATTTACATTATTCTCTCGATCTTTATTCTTTGAAGGTCCCCTTGCATTACATAGCGAAAACTAATAAGGTAACAATACTTAATTTTACAATCACTGATGAAGCGTATCTCTTAATATCGGCTTCTCAGTTCGATAAGGATATAAATACAAAAAATAAATTTCATAAAATATTTATTCACTCAATCAGTATGTCATCTAATACAGATTTTAGTTTTAATACAGAAAGCGGAACTGCTAATATCTTAGAAAAGAGAGGTTATAATAATAACCTGTATTATTATATGGATAGTAATGAGTTTAATATCACCAAAGATAGTAACATTATGACCATTAACACGGAGGATAATGAAACCATACATCAAGGAAATATAATGTGGGCACCTGAAGACATATTCGCAAATATCACAAAATGCATGAATATCGGCATGAACTACTGCAACGACTTCTATCCTAAGCTCAACAAAAATAAGATTGTTCTCAATACAACATTATTATTTACTCCTGTTTTTCTAAAACTCAATAGACGACAAATTTTAATCAAAGACTACAATCTATCGAACTGGACACAGGGTTTTTCTTTTTATTCAGATTACAAAATATTTGAATCAACCGAGCTTCATTCGCCATCATTTCTTGATGAGCTGAGGTTTATGTTAAAGTTATGAAAACTAGATGATGATTCAACTGATGTTAGTACAAGTATTTTTGATATCAGAATTAAACGATTACTAGAGCTCACTATAAAAGAAGAAATCACTCTTTGATGGTCTTTCAATAAATCTCCCTGCGAGATCAGCGGATCGCTGGAATGAAAAGACATATATGAAGAATATTCTGAAAAACTATTTTCTAAATTCAATTTTTCTATCTCGAATTTCAAAGAAGAGAGGAACTCAGTAAAATGAGACAATCAAACAATTGTATTTCATATTAAAGATCTCGATTGATTTTTCAGGGAAAGTATTAATATCACCCAAATAACGAATTCTACTATTATAATTGATGTTGATTCGGTAGTAAAGGAAGAATCTTTTCATATTAACTTCACTAAAGAGCTGAGGTTATACCCAGAGGGAGTGATCGATATTCTTCTACCGATTGAGGTATGAGAAATGGTCGAAAATGATACTTTGACTTTTCCATTTTATTTACAAAGCAAAGAAATTCTTGGATGTGAGGCCGCATCTTCGCCAACGATTGAAAATATGAAATTCTCTTTCAATATGGATGAAGAAAATAAACAGTATTCAATGACATTACAAACTAATAAATCCTCCGCCTTCGAACATGAAATCTTTGTTTTCTGCATTAAAAGTAATGTAACCATCCCTACAAATAATTTCGCTTTTGGTTCTTTTAAATTAAAAATTGAAAGCCGTGTAACATTAGTTTCGACTACATATGAAATTGAAAATGACGATAATGTAGACAAGAAATATGAAAACAGGCTTGAGCTGATAAATGGCCAAGGATTTCCTTATACTATAGAGAACAAAACTATTAAGAATTGAATAGCCTTGGACTATTGTTCCCAGTCTCACCAAAAAACGGGGAACTTATCTATTCAAATACATATGAACTATACTAGCAATATAACATGCAATTTGGCACTAGTCAACTCAACTGAGAATAATAATTATAAAACAGAATGATATAATTTAACGTGCTCTCAGGTTGACTTCAAACTGGATAGCTACGACAAATTATGTAGTAACAGTCTCATATCCTTCAAACAATCATTTACCAAAACTAATAATAAAGTAATAAATTGAGAGTTTCCTTGATCTGTTTGTATATACGAAATCCCGAAGATTAAATGAAATGACACCATCCAAAAAAATCATTTAAGTTCTACTTCAAATACAATAATAAACTGAGTTCCTTATTTAGACTATTATCCAATGGTTAAAGATATTTTCAATGGGACATCAATTATTAATGATACAACTGTTGATGAGGATGAAATAATCATCAGTATAACAAGTGATTTCAAAATACAGGTGGAAGGGATTGATAAAATAAAAACGGTTAGTATTATTTGAGTCGATCATTATAACAGAAAATCAAATCAATTAACCATAAAAATATTGAAATGTGGTCTGAATGATAAAATAATGAAATATAACAACGAGCCCTTACAGCGTGGGATAATTGTCTTCGAAGAATTAAATCAACCTAATTTAGATAAATATACTATCAAAAGTATTAACATGTCAGGAGTGATACACTCTCTGAATAGCCCAGAAATATATATTCAAGATTGCAAGTGATTTTTCAGAATACCTACAGATTACAATTGTAACCATTCACCTATCTCAATAATCGTGGAAATGCAGGAAAAATACGAAGAAACTTATTGCCCTGAGATATCCGAAACAATAATTTTTAATGGAACATGTTCCGAATTAAACTATTCTTTTGATCCGGCCTATCGACCATTTGTTACTCCTGGTAGTAATGTTTCTGACATAATCTCGAATAAATTGATTGATAAAGAAGTTACTATAAAAGTAATTAGTCCGAATTCAAATAACGAGGAACTGACTAAAGAATTGGTAAAAACACCCAAAGAGAAATCCAGATTCAACCAGACAATAATATACTCGTCCTTAAACAAAGTTTTAGTCGAACTGAGTAAAAATGATAATGAACTCATCTATAGTACATTTGTAAAAATGATGAAACCCGAGAATCAGTATGGAGAATTAACTTCATTAAGCATATTACAGTACGAAAACGAAGCACAAATCGTGAAAATTGATTCGAAGTATATCCTATATGATATACAATGAAATGACAGCCTCAAAACAGATTACTCGAATTACTTTGTGAAGAGTCCATTCATTCGGTTCGGTTCACTCTCCAATTTCTATTATAATTGGTGGGATAACACCCTAATTATTCAAAATAGCCATAAAACGTGAAATTACAGCTTTTACCATTCATATAAAATCGAACAAAATAATATTACTATCGAAGACAAGGAAGAGGTCATGTTTTCAATTAATAATTTAGGTGAAAAACTATATAATAACCAGTATTACTGAATATATAGTGATACAATTTCTTCAATTCTTCAAATAGAGTATCAGACTAACGAAGACTATAACTGATTGTTCAACATATTCCCGAAAGAAATGTCATCCCCGAAATTCAAAACGGCTAAGTATATCGATGATGGGTATTATTTCAATCCGATTAACTCTCAAAAAGTAGACCCGGATTATGAAAAACATAAGTTCAATATCTATGCGTCGACGTATAACAGGGCGTTGCTATTTAAGAAGGATAATTATTTAAATGATTTTCAAAAGTACCAAAAGCACGAGTTTAACGCTGTATTCGTTAAAGAGCCAACATATCCAAATTTGGATATCTATATTCTCTGTAACATATGCAATGACAGGAATGCTACAATTATTCAAAAAACGGATAATAATTATACTTTTACCTTCAAAGATTATTGAAATGATCAAATAAAATTGATCATTTTTTTGAACTCCAGTGACTTTAGCCACCCAAATGATTATATCATAGAAATAGATCCAAAACTTGAGGAGGTTAAGTTAGAGGGCTCCTCGTTTGTGGTAGACGCGAATTTTAAGAATCCCTTAAGGATTGAATTCAATCTCACAAACAGTTTTAACAAAAAAAGAACATTTAATTATATGATAAATCTAACCCTGGAAAGTGATTTATCTGCAGACTACTTTGATTACTTCATTTTCCAGAACAAAACAATTGATTTTCCTAAAGTTTTAACTGATAACACGGAACAAATGTCTTATTATTTTTACTTCACATTCCCTTATAATCACAGTTCTTTTAATTATTCGATATCAAAGGAACACTATTTGGGAAACTGGGCAGAAAGCCAAAAACTTGAAATTGGGAATTTAACAAATTGTGAAAAAAAAAGCTGCACATCTTTTAATCAATCGAAAGAAAATAAATGGTGATTTGAACTACCAGTCCATTGGTCTCCCCCTAGTAATTTTCAATTAGATAGCGGGTTAATATACTTGAGAATATTGTATCAGGATTTTTATTTTAATATACACAATATTACACGAAATTACATTATCGAGGAAGAGAAACTCGAAATCAAATGATATTCTATTGACATGGAAGATTATCAAGGTACAGAGAACGAATTGAAAAGTCTTAATATTATTCATTTAAATACCCATGAATACAATATTGACATGTATAAACAGTATTTAATTCACATAGACTATCCAAGCGAGTTTTATTTGCAAATGACTCCAAATAACCAATCTAATAATCCAAAAAATATATATTATTCTGAGAGTAACAAAGAGTATATCCCTGAAAATATATGAATAAGCGCTGAAAAAAATGAAGGTGATAAAAAAATAGATTTATCGTCACTATTAACCCCTGTAACAAACAGCACAATGACCTTTGAAGTAAATGATAATAATAAAAATCTGTTCACAAATCAAGAAAAATTAACTTTTAACATTACACTTAAATGAGCAAAAATTGAAGTATTTAAGACAATTAATTGATCATGAAACAAGATTGTTTCTCAGCCTCTTCTCATATCTACAGACAGTTATCATGTTTTCGATACCACATCGCCCGATAATTTATGTGTTACAAGAGTGTTTTCCCCCGATAAAAAAGTTAACAATTTATATTATTTTTTTAATTACACATGAAATCTTACTTCGGAAGATTTAAAAATTGATTACTATTCTTTAAGATGCTGAAATAAGAGTCCAATGAAAATATATCTGAACGACAATAGTGAAGCCAAGGATGGGAAATTAAACTCTAGTCAGCTTTGTAAATTATCAAATGAAACGAAAGAAGATTCCTCTGAAATAGAAATTTCGTTTCAAAATAAGAATTGTTCCTTCAATTCGAATTTGGAGGAATACAAATGTGAGAAGCTATTCGATTTCGTTAATGACACTGATATGACTTTTACTAAAGAAAGCAAAGAATTTAACGATAATCATGACACAGAAGATGAAAATTATATCTATAAATACAGTCACAGTCACAATTCTACCTATGCTATTGAAGAGAGATGATTTGATTGCAGTGAATTTGGATGCATTAATAAAACACAAAAAGAATTGGTTAATGAGATCGTTTGTCGTATATTAGTTAAGAAAAGCGACAATAGCAAAGAATCTTGAAATCACCAGATCAAATGCAATCAGACTTTGACTTACATCTTCACGTTACAAAAAGTATCTGTCATTTACGAACCTCACAATTACAATGCTATCGAAAAAAACGATAGCTGTATTCAAAACTTCACTCAACTGAAAGAAAAATACAATAATCTGAATTATCAACTGGAGAAAAAGGAGAATCTCGATGAAAACGGAAGTATTGAGTTCAATCAGATCAAGATTAAATGAAAGGAGGTCGAGGAAAATTGTTTGGATTTAAAAGCAACAATAAAAAATGATTCAAATGAGAATGTAGATTTATGCTCTAACTTCAACTATAACATTCACAATTCATCTTACATGTCTACCTCAATAAAAGTTGCCTGGGAGATTAGCGAAACCGAATATACTACCGGATCATGCTATATTGATTGAGAATATTCTTGAAAAGATAATAAGAGCGACACCACAAAATACAATAAATCGTACCCTATCAATGGATGTCAATTTATCGACTGCCTTAACAGAACTCAGATCAACTACACTATTTTAAAAGAAACAAGCTGGGGGAAAAAAATTATTAAATATACCGACGTGAAAGACGATCATCAAGTCCTCATAAACAATATACCCCATTACGAATTATCTGGCACGAAAGAACACTATTTAAATACAACATATTATGGTAAGGAGATGTTTTTATGGTATTACAATTCGATAGACAGAAATAACAATTCAATTATCAGTTGAATACAAGAAAACGATGAAACTGATATCTTTTATAACTATTACAATAGAAGCGATCATTACCCTGTTCTCAAAAAACAAAATCAGTTCTCAAATAAGGGAAAGAAGTTCTATCTCGTCAATAAACCATTCATTGCCATTGGGGAGAACTTCCGGGACGGATGCTATTGCTGCTATATGGGGGAGGAAATTGAAAGGGTGTGCGAATACGGATTTGCGTTTAACCATTATTGATTACAATGTCCATATCAAATTGATAAAAACTCGGAACTTCGGATCGAGTGTCTGCCGCATCCAAGCTATTGAAGACAAGGTAGATTCGATGAAATAAATGACAATACTCTTCAGAATGTTACGTACAAATCTAATGAGACCATTCAGATTATTATGGATTTACTAGAGATTGAAAAAATATCGTTTTATAACATTGATACTCAAGAATGGGATTCGGATAATGTAACAATACATGGACATGGTGGATACAAAGCGAAAATGGTTCTAAAAAGCACTCCGAAATGTTTAAATAGTACTGAAGATATTGGAGAAGATAAACAAAACGTTTGCACTAATTCTTCATTTTTTATTAGCGTTAATTCTACTCTTGTTAAGCCTTTCGGAAGCGGCACTATGGAGGACGGTACGTATTATCTGAATTTTTATATGCCTTCATTACCAAGAAATGACACGTCAACTGCGGTATTTTCATTCAGTTTTGATTATGGGTTAACTTTCATTGCACTCAATCGAACAGTAAACGTCACGGTTGGTGGAGTCTGTACTGATAAGTATTATTGTCCTGACTATCGAATGATAGAGCTAGACTATGGGTATTTCTGCGAAAAAAATACCACTACCTCCTATAATGATTCGATTTGCATGGTTCAACGTAAATGTTGACCCGGATCGTTTCGTCCATCTTTAGAAGATTTACATAGGTTATATGACGAACTATGTGGGAAAAATTATTCCGGGATTTTCTACCCACAATCGAATGAAACAGACTTTGATGATCTTTTTATTCAAAATAATATAAATGAATCAATGAGAAATTGGTGTGTGAGCATTAATGAATCTATTAGTCAAAATATTAGTATAAAGCAATGTGTTCCGACACCTCCAGGATATTTCCTAAATGAGTGGGGTCATGACCATATTGAAATATCAGAATGTCCTTATGGATTTAACTGTGAAGAACTAGGATTACCAAAGTATTATGAAATATGCCCTCCCGGAAGGAAATGTCCCTTTATTCGAGGAACTGGACTAACAAGCATGTTTAAATATTATAATTCATCAAAAGAAGATTATCTTAAAAACATTATGAATTGCCAAGCTGGTAATTACTGTAAAATCGGTGCTTGAATCGTCGATAAACACATCTTACCCAAGAGTAAGGGGAACAACACAACTGGCACATATTTGAATTGTTCATATCAACATTATTCAGATCTTATTAATAATGAAAAAGATGATAATTATAACTTCCTTCTTCACACGTTCTCTCGCCTGTATTCTATGAAATCCGGGATTTATTTTTCCGATTCATCCAATTGAATAAGTGATCTATGTGTAAAAAGCTGTTCAACCCCAAGCTTATGTAGTAATGACCACGAATACTTCGATGTCTCAGAAACGAATTCAAATATGGGCTTTTATAATCCAAATCAAACCTGTAGGGAATTGCTTGCTAAACTAAATATCAATACTGAAGATCCCTTTCCTTACTTCAATTGAACTAGGGATATTAACGTAATTAAAATGTTTTTTAATTACTCTCTCAAATGCGACGAATGCAATGACTCCTTAGAAGATTGCAAAAATTGTTCACAGTATAATTATTCGGTTCAAAAAAGTGAGAATTTAAAATGCAAATATTGTTGATCATGCTCTAAAAAGATATCTTTGCACAATAGTTTGACTGCTGATAAATATCAAAATTGCACGCAGTGTTATAATTGTCCAAATGCAACTAATAAGATTTATATTCCTGATTTTAGTAATCAAACAAGTTCATTTTATTTCACCTATGAAAATTCTTTGTTTTGCTTTTACAATAACGATAATACTCAGTGTCAATTAGATGATGTTTACTGAAAACCAGATTCGTGTTGTACAAATGATATTTGTATTTGCCCAAAAGGGTGTGAATGTGAAGGGTATGACTTGAGTTATCCTCGGTTGTGTAAAGCTGGATCTTTTCGGTTTAATTCAGGATTGAATGATTATAATACATTGTATACAGAATTCGGGGAATCGTTCTTAGATTACCTTAAATCAGATAGTGAACTATATCAATATCTAAAACTGAACTACGATATCAATGCCTATAGTGAAAATACCGAATGTTGACCTTGTCCTCCTGGGTACTATTGTGAAGAAGGCGCTACAGTGCCTATCCCATGCACAGTCGGGCATTTCTGCCCTGTTCAATCCTCTTCGGTTACTCCTTGCTTTTCTGGATATTACTCTCCTGTAGAAGGATTAATGGAGTGTTATGCTTGTCCATTTGGTCGAATGTGTATCGGTGAAAAAACAGAAAATTATAAAGATTGTGACCCAGGCTATTATTGCAATGATGATACTATCGGTGGATATTTTAAAGACTCTTATGGCGCAAGCTCATCCTCTTACAACTATGCTTACAAATGCCCAATTGGATATTACTGCCCTCTTAACACCGTTGTCCCTATACCATGCCCTGTCGGTTCCAAATGTTCAGAAGGAGTTTCTGAACCATTAGAATGCAATACAGGAACATTCAATCCAGAACCATTCCAGAATGAATGTCAAGATTGCCCAAAAGGATATTATTGTCCAGAATCAGGCTTATCCGAACCAATCCCATGTTTGCCAGGTAAGATTTGCAAAAAAACAAGATCAACTACTTCAGTTGTCAACTGCTCACCTGGATATTATTGTCCAGGTGGTGTTGGTTTCGAAAATGAAATGGATTACTTAAACTATGCATCTACTTACCCTCTTTGAGCAATGAAATATCCGACAACATTTCAAAAACCGTGTTCTCCTGGATATTATTGTGTAACTGGAGTCAGCAAAAATCATAATGTCCCTGGGGAACCAAACAGTGCACAATTATGTGCAATTGGAACATTTAATCCATTCTACGGACAAGATAAATGTCAATCTTGTAGGGGTGGATATGAGTGCGTAAGTCGAGGATTAACCAAAGAAACGATATGTCCGAAGGGAACCTATAGGGAAGACAATAAAGCAGTGATAAACTGTCAATTTTGCAAAAAAGGTACTTACGGCATAAAAGAAGGCTTAGATACTAGCGAATGTATAGAATGCCCTTCTGGTATTGTATGCGTTGGTTCACCATGATCTATCGATGATTTCGCAACGATCGATTTATCAAAATGGCAGTTTTGTCCTGAAGGATATATTTGCAATAATAAAACAACAATCGAAACAATGACGAATAGCGCTTGCCCTTTAAATAAATTCTGTTATAATGGACAAAGCTCCGCTGAACGTTCATTTAATTGTCCTGCTGGAAGAATATGTAATGAGGCAACAGCAATATCAGGTGCAGGAGCTGTGCAATATTGTTTGTTACACGATGTCAACTACTGTTACGTTGGTGAAATTTGCATCCAAGACTCGTATTGTTTATCTGCTTCAAATTCGAGTGTATGCGATCCACTATCCTCCGAGCTTGGTTCGAGAGATCGTTTTTACTGCTATCGTTCGACGGAAAACTATGATCTTTTATGAATACTTCCTTTTTATTGGTGGAGCAAAAACCTTACCACAGGCTACTATGAACTGGAGCAGGGACATTCTAAAGAAGAGTATTTAACCGTTAATTACGAGAACTTGAAAAACCTTAGCAATCTCCAGCATTGCTTGACCGTTAAATTCAAGTCAATGGAACTAAAATTTATAACATTTGATTTATCGACGCAAATCGGTTATCCTCCAGACACTTACAACATTGTCATACATTTAACCTCCGAAAGAAACGATTATCTGTTCTTGTTTTTCGAAAACAACTACTTTGGAAGCGTCAATGAAGTCCCTGTTTATAAGGATTTGTTCATGGAATTCACTGAACAAGATTACATATTTTCACTCAAAATCCGAGCACAAGAGGACATCACTTTATCTTTTTCAATCGTGTATTTTAACGGTCCTTTTTTTTCGGAAGTCGGGAAATACTCCAACATCATGGATTGTAAAGGTAAAGTGTATGAAAATACGTCAATTCCCGTATCGAATAGTAAGAACGATAACAAAAAAATATTGCATTACTTTTCCATTGATAAGGAAATGGTCACGAAAATTATTAACCCTCCTAATAATATCATGTACACCGAAATATTCAAAGAGAAAACAGATGAGGATAATACTATCAACCTCTTCCCTGTGACCATTGAATGACACAATCCAAATGTTTTGGATTTCATTGGTTATGAGCGGATTATCCAAAGAGATACTTCACTTTTTAACCACATGAAAGACTTCTTTATCTATTCATCAAATCAAATTTCATGAGTTCAACCTGAAACAATGCTTCAAAAACCTGTTAATTTCACGGATCTTTTCGGGACAGCCGATGATTCCAACATTCAGGATTATTTCGTTTTGGGATATCTTCCTTATATATCGAACTGTAAGAACTGAGGAACGCATATCACGTTCAAAGATTTGCTTGAATATCAAGGAGGATGTAACCTTGTACCAGAGAACGAAACGAAAACATTCGAGTTCATTGATCTTTTCGCCAAGGCTACCAGTGATGAATGCAAGTATTCAACGTACTGTTATTACGATGAGCAGTTGATGAATACCCAACCGAATTGGTTCCAATACGACTTTAGTAACGGTGATTATTCCTCGTTTATGAATATTAGTAAGTTTGCTTTAAATCCTTCCGAGTTTAACATATGGGTCAGAGATTACAATATCAACTACCCGAATAAAAAGTATTCCCCTGAAGAATACTCCATAATCTCCGAATCAGTACCAATTGAAGTCGACGTTTCAAATAACCCTTACCGCGGTAAATTTTCGAACTCCTACGTTCCACTGGAGGTATCTTTAAAAATATATTTTTATATTCGTCAAGACAGAAGAAGAATCATAACAAAAGCCGATTGAATATTCGATAATTATATCCCAACGGTAGACACTGCAACAGTAGAGCAATATTTTTCAAATTACTTCAACTATAGAAATGACAGTTGATTAGAGAATACTTTTTTTCATTTTTTTAAAACGGAAACTATTTATTCCTACCTTGGCGTTATCTCTCGGTATTTTTTTTATAGCAATTACTGACTCACAACGCAGTTTCAAATGGGGTTTGATTATTATGATTCATACAAGCAATTGAATTACTCGGCCGAATTAGAAAAGATATGAGGAAATCAGACTGAAGAGCATCTCAAATTTAAAGGGGATGCGATGTCAGAGGATGATATCTTTAACTATTTCCAAGCATGAGCGATTTACAATTTCATCAAATCAGATTCTAACACAGCATACTCAGTGCCCCCAGAAGTGCTGTGAAATTCAATGTCATCGATTGAATCACTTGATTCTTATATGCTTTCATATTTTGAAAGCATTAATAAATATATGTATAATAGCTTCACCCTGGCAAGTTCGGTGTATAAGTTTAATGTCGAGATTACTCCTGTTAATTGGTATCATGCCTTGGCATATGGCCTGTTTCCTTGATACACATACTGAGCCCTTGCGGTAATATTTTTAGTAATATCGAATCTAACATACTTCGTGTTTTACGTGACACATTCCTTCAAAATCCTGCGCAAAATGTTCAAAATATTTCCGCAAAATTTCAGTGAGGATTTACTTAAAGATACACCATATAACGATACATACGTCAAATGCTATAAAAATAACACTAAAAAAATTATCTTAGAACTTCTCTATAACAACCTCCTCTCGTTTATCGCTTCAGTTGTTCCTGTATTTTTAATTCTGTTATTTTTATTGATTATTTTTGTTTTCTTCGATAGTATCAACTCGATTTCTACTAATATCGCTTCTGTCGGCATTGAAGCAACTACTGATATTAAGCGTTTAAACGCGACAAACCGTTTCGCTTTTGCATTGCTGCTAATCGGATTGTTCGTGATATACCAGTCTTTTACTTATATCAAACCCGATGTCCCTGAAGAATTCGACGAAAAATACGATTGAATACCAAACGAAACCCGGAAAATCACGGTAATGAACAGGTGGAATATTTCCTACATTCTTATCATTATTCTCTTCTTCAATCTCCTCCTCATGATATACATATCAAATTATTTCAAAGTATCCTCATGGTTCTCTTTTATTTTCTTCCTGGTTTACGATTTAATCATTAGCGAATTGTTTAACGGCTACTTTAACCTCTATAACCAGGCGATTTATATCCTAATCGTTACCACCAGTAACTTAGTCAAGGTTTTTATGCTCAGTAATTTATCAGGACTGAACATGCTAATTATATTATACACGTTAATCATGTTCTTCCAAAGTGTTAAACTATGCAACCGAAACCAAATCCGTGCATTGATCAATAAATTTTACCTTTGAATTAATTTCAGTAATGTCAACATATTCAACGAAGCGAAAGAAGTCGATGAGGATCATAGTAAGGTGTATTCCGTCCATTTAAATAAAAACGCGCAAACGCTCCTACAAATCTCAGCATGACTATGTTTGGATATTATCACAATAGTCATCTTGGCGATGAAATACCTTTGAATGACTCTGATTTACACTTCGAATGAATTACTAATCTCGAATATAAAAGTATATATTTTATTAGCATGTATTCAGTTGTTTCTTGATATTTTTAATATTTTTCTTTTGCTCGAAGGGAACTCCGTTTGCTATCCCAACTTCGATATGGGATCTATCTATTGCGAGGGGAAACATATGTACCAGTCAAGGAATTCGTCGTTAGGGATAAACAGTACAATTGATATTTCGAAGTATCGGTCATATGATGAAATATATGAACCCGTCTTGAAATTGGGGTTTTCATCTCAGTTTTTCATGATGATAAGTTTATATTGTTTAGGTTTTTTTTTTATTTACATGAGCTTGTATTTGCTCATCAAGTACTCAGTGTATCCATGGCAGGACCCTTTAATGTCAGTTGAGTTCATCTTACTCGGTGGTGGTGCGATAGGATGATTGATAGGGTATAGAATATTTAAGAAGAAAAAGGACTTTTGGATAAACAATACAATCAACACTAAAATAAACGAAAAAATAAAATCGTGAGAAGAGGAAAGAGAATCCTGAAAAGCAATAACTCATCAGAAAGGCATAGAAGGCGTTATCGAAAGTACTTTCTCAAAGATAAGACCGACAGTAGTCGATTGATGAATGGAAGAATCCTTATCATTAGAAGCAAAGCTTCATAAAATAAGGGAATTATTTAATGATAATAATTGACAGTATATTCTTCACCAGTCAAAAGCGGATAAGATTAATACGTTATTCTCAGAATGTTTCGATAAAATTAAAACAAATTTACAAGGTAATTCTACGAGCGAGCCCGAAGATAATGTCACCAGAACAAACTACTTAAATAAACTTCCTAACTACTCCTCAGGTTATAATGATATTGAAAATAGGAAACTCAAAAGGGAGATAATAATGAACGTCGATTTAAAGCAATCATGAGACGATCCGTATAATAACTTATCTGGTTATGCATATATGAGTAGTAAAATTAGCTGAATGGAAGGAAGAACATTACCTGATTTTCCGTGGCTTGAGAAGTATAAAGCAGGGATTATTTCGAATGAAGGAGATTATATGAGAGATAATAATAGTAAAAAATAAATTTTTAATTATTATAAATTATAACTTATTGGGCCGAAGCTTTTAGAACAACCCTAATAATGACAGAGGTCAATGTCAGTCGATGAGTTGAAAATCGCTTAAGGTTACAAGGTTTGCTAGTTAGATATTTAATAGTATTATAATTAAAAAAAAAATAATAAAATTTCATAATGGGGATTGGGGATTGGGGATT
>JAWNBB010016693.1:0-17576 GCA_036325645.1 Balantidium ctenopharyngodoni
GGGGATTGGGGATTGGGGATTGGGCCCAATCCCCAATCCCCAATCCCCAATCCCCAATCCCCAAATCCCAATCCCCAATCCCCAATCCCCAATCCCCAATCCCCAATTATAATTACAAAAACAATAACACAATAAACGCAATTTTATTTTTGTACTCGAAAATATCATTCCAAGACAAAAAAATTCAATTATATATCACATTGAAGTACTATCTTAAATTAATAAATATTGATTTTGCATTTGTTTAGTAAGGGGCTACAAATCATATCCTTCTCATTCATCTAATCCCCAACATCAACCCAACTTCCAATGACACAACCCACAGAACAATACCCACACATACCAAAACATCATATTATCCCCACCAAAGCAACCACAAACATATCATATAAATATAATATCATAATATTATTCATGTTCTTTTTAATTATAATTAACTATCATTTTATCGTGCATTCATTATTAAAACGCCTCTCCCTTTTATCCTTTTACTTCCCGAAATAAACACGAACCTTCGGCACCTCCTTCAAATAATCCGTGCTTTGCTCATTTCATGTAAATGTAATAATCAAATCCACATATTCATCATTATCAGGATTCACACCTAACAACGAAGTAAAATCTTTTGTTAATATCTCCTCATTCAACTCCTTCTTATCGAGATACGCTGCGTGACTATACACACACTTCTTGCCTCAGAACACGTCTTTGGGATATAGTCAATACTTTGTTTTTAAAACGTCGAACAGGTATTTCAAATTTTGTTTATTTTGTACGAGAGTTATTTCCCACCGATCCCAAAGGGTTGTCGTTCACCCTTCGCGAAGAACAGTTTTCTTACACTCTCCGGGCTCAGAGGACTGAACGTAAGGAACTGCCAGGTTTAAAAATGTATTTCTGTAGTTTTCAATCTTCGTTTCTTTGATTACTTTTATGACTTCTATACTTTGCAAAGCGGCGATTGACGCAGTCGTTGTTGCTAATGCGGGAATAATTCTACCTGCTTTGATTTTCACCTTCATCCAGTCCATTATCTCCAATTTGTAATTCTTGCAACGTAGGGCAGACATCGCGTAGATGATATCAATATGGAAATTAAAGTCGTTGTCTTTTTCGAATTCCGTTGAGGTTCATGTTTTAAACGGTGGGGGTTGGATAAGTGTGGATAATTGTTTAAGTAATTCCTCCTCGTTATCGTTATCTAAGTTCATGTCCGAGGGTTTGTTGATAAACTCGTCATCTTCTTCCTGTTGTGCGTTCTCCTTCTCCTTCCCCTTCTCTCCGCTCTTGTCCTTGTCATTGTCCTTGTCCTTGTCCTTGTCCTTGTTTTGATCTTTATCATTTTCAACCTCATTTTCAATCTCTTTCGCCTTTGCTTCATTTGGTTTAAACTCCTCAACTTTAGTATCCTTCACTAAAAGAGCCATCGCGATTTTACTTGTTTTATCCCTCGGTTTATCATAAGGTATTTTAATGTTGAACATATTGGCCATTCAGCACGCATATGCACTAATAAAGTCAAAACATACATCCTCATTCGGGTTGAACTCATGCACCACAGGAGGCCGTTTAGGCAACGTCCAGAACAATTTCCCATTTTTATCCTTTTTATCTAATGGATATGAAAACAGCAGTTGATTGATATTATTAACAAACACTTTATTGTACTTAATCCTTGAGAGAATCAGGCAGTCTTCAAAGCTTTTAGGCGCTTTGTTTATCCATTTTATCGTTTTCATAATTCACTTTTTATCGCTTCCATTTCCCTTTTCTTCGATGATCTTGTTGATCGTTTTTGGTCATTGCGTAAACATTTTCCCGAACTGGTCTCTTGCCCATTCAACGCAGTGGATTGCTTCTTCAGGGAACATTTTTCAAGTACATTGAGGAATATCGTTTGATACCTCGGGATCGCTTTGGGATGCGTATGATTCTGTTTTATATGGGATAATTACTTGGACATGTCCTTTAGGGCCAAGTGTTCCACTTTCAAGTCACGGAATGCGGTTTGACACGCAACGACTGTCCACGTAACGCCTGGCGTTGACGTTATCTAAAGCGTTAGAAACTCAAGTCAAAGAAGAGAAGAAGTTATCATTGAAAACATTTTCGGTTTCTTCGCAGACTTTATCAAGTTTTGCGAATATGTGTTGCTTTAGTTTCGGATTCATCTGAATCGCAGCGGCTGCTGCGGTCGATGATTTAGGTAAACGAAGATGCTTTTCACGAAATAGAAATTGACGTGTTCAGTTACTAACTTCAATGATATCCGGGTCAGTTACATAAATTGCTCCGTTTGTTGATGTGCCGATGTTAAGCATCGCGTAGTTCTTTCAAAGTTCACATCCTATTGCACCAGCGCCGACAACAAGTAACTTACAGTTGCATATTTTTTCAAGCACCTTTTTCCCGACGAGTACCTGCAAACCATCTCAACTCGATTTCTCTTCTTTGTAATTGAAATCGTTGATCGTGTTATCAATATCTTTCGTATCCATTGTCGGAAGTATTTCGCTAATGTCATGGAAAAGAATTTGATTTACGGGCATGAACTTATTCGTTATTGCTTTGATCGCCTCCTGTGCAGCGAAGCCTCCGATGTAAGCGCACAACGAAGTGAATTGAGTCATATAAGTAAATCCGATTGAGTAAATTATTTGTAAATCCTTTTCTGTCACGGTATAATCAGGGTACTTCTTCGCGCAAAGCGCAAGAATGCTCTTCGCGATGTCCTTGTTCCACGGTTTATGTTCGCTTTTCGTCCCTGAATTATATAAATACTCATTCAGTAAATCTAGTGCAAGTGTAACCGAAAACGCGTTTTCGATTTTCGTGAAATCGCTGATTGACATATTTTGATCGAGTTTCTTTAGTTCTTTGCCTTTGATATCCACATCAAGACATTCACTTAAAGGGGAGAAATTAATCACCGTTTCTTGCTTACATTGCCTGCAGATCCCGTTTTGTTGGTATTGCTTATACTTACTGATATCACAGTTCAGGAGGATGAAAGAGCTCGGCGATTGGATTTTGATTTTAAATCTCTTTCCATTTAATTCATCCATTCCGACTACTTCACTCACTTCGACTTCATCGTCGTCGATAAACTCGTGCCTTGTGTTATCGAGTCATGTGACTATTGTGTTATTGTTTTCGTATTTTATATCTTTGACCATGCAGTCCTTGAGCTCTTCCCCGTTCTTATCCGTGACGATGAATTTATCACCGAAATCGTTAATTCACCGTGAATACCCACCGAAAACATCGGCGACGATGAGTTTAATATTTCGTTTTCTACAGTAAATATCTATCGATTTTATACAGTCATAAGAGCATTCTGTAAGGATAATCACATTAAATTCGTTTAATCCAAAGCTGTTCAACTCCGCTTCACTTGCGTATTTCAGCTGATACGTCGAGGAAAGAACCTTCACGTATTGGTTTAATTGCTGTAACTTTTTAATCGACGCCTCCGCGCGGTTTTTATTGAGATCGTTCTCACCGAGGAAGAACTGGGATGAAAGGTCATAATAACTCGTGTTTTTCGTATCATGTAAAACAAACTTCTTGCACCCGCTAAGCACGATGTTCTTCGCGATTTCAATTCCCAGCCCACCTGCACCGGATAAGAAGATATTACTATTTGCCTGACGTTGCACTGCTTCAATACCCATCGCACCGATATAACGACTCCATCGATCTTTCACATCATCATCTTCTCAATTAATTCCCTTTTTATTTGTATTAACCGTTTCATAACTCATGTCGACGTTGTCGATATTTTCAAATGTCATTTTCTCCTTTTTCTTCTCCATTTCAACCTTTTCATCGTTTGTTCTTTGCTTTAGTTCCTTGGGTCAGGGAAGATCGTTTCATAATTTTTCCAATTCGATTACGATATCTTCAAGCATCTTCGTGTACTTTTTCGGTTGGTTGAATTTATTCGCCCATGAAACGTTGTGTTCAGAGCTGTACGACGCGTACTTCGCGTATGCGGTTTTCGAGCGCTCGATCCATCCTTTCACTTCTTTAATGATTTGATCCTTTTTGAGATAGAAATGTCGTCGGATGACCTCTTCGAATCCTTTCGGCGGTTTTTTAATTTGATCGATCATTGCGAATTGGATATTGCAATAGCGCACGATGTTACTATATGCTTCGTTCTTGCCTTCGCCTTCTTTCGTGCCCATTTCTCCTTCACAGGAAGGTTCGTTAAAATAGACTCAATCGCTCATGATTATTGATTGGATGGATATTCAAACCTGGAGCAACGTCGATATTTTGGGGTCCCAATTTTCCGAGGAAAAGCCGCGCCATGTTCCGAGAAGAGATAAACACACCTTTCCGTTTCCGTATCAATTAGGGTTGAATCTGACTGTGCCGCCGCCGGTTGTCATTAAATTTACCTTCGGTGGAGCGTTCGGATATTGACTATCAAAGAAAACATCGAAAATAAACGCACCGTTTGAATAGGGTGTTCCCTCGCTTCCAATGATAAGAACCTTCATGTAGTCCATATTACTTTTATCAACACGGACGAATATCGAGTTCGTGGACTCACAAGGCAACGACCGCGGGAGATCAGCGAATTCCTGAGCAAGGCGGATCATTTTAGTTTGTGTAGCTTCGCCTGCGTTTGAAGTCGCGTAATAATGCACCAAAGAGGAGAGTTCATTTCGCATTGACATGTAATCGAAGCTGAGTTCTCGCATGAGTTGAGGGTATGATTTATCCACGGATAGTTTTAATATTTCAGAGTAGTTTTTCCCTGTGTTCAGGTGGCTTTGATACGCTTTAATATTCATTGATATCTCCGAATACGCTTTGATAATTTCTTTTGACAACAGTTCCTCAATTGTCGGTTCATGTTGCTTACCATCGTCTTTGAGACAGTTATTGAATATCACCGCTCCGTCATTTCAGGCAGACAAAAGCGAATACACTGACTGCGTTTGCGGCGGTTTGTAGTCTTTACTAATATCGAGCAACAGTGGAATAAACGAAGGATTTTTACTAAGTTTCACTGTTAAATTAAGGTAAGCGTAGTATAGTTTATCGTCTTTCGCAAGCTCCAGTAATGTGCCGCCACGATACGCGCTTTCAATGCAAGGGAGAATCGCGCTCTCAAGGAATGTGTGTCATAGTTTATCATCCATCTTCATCTCCTGCGTATCGAAGAAGTCACCGAGAAGATTAATAATTGATGCGATTTGCAACGAGTTCGTTCTCTTCCCTTCAAGATACGAATTTACATCCCATATTTTATTATCGCCTGTTTGATCACTTCCATACCCAACGCCCTTTTTGCTTTTTTTACCGTCGTTGACCGGCTTCACTCCATCCTTTTTCTCGGGCTTTTCTTCGATTTTCTTCTCATCCGGAAGGAATTTTCTTGGTTTTTCATGCGTGAGATTCTCAAGTCTGCCTAATATCGCAGTGAATATTCCGTTCTCGATTGCGATGTTCCTTAAACTTGCGTTTTTACATTCGATAAACGAGTTATCCAAGATTTCATAAATGTATTTATTCGCGCTCGTTCCGATATTTTTGACGCTGTCATTGTTATCAAACAACCCGCAGAGACAGTTAAAGATAATATCGAAGCATTGATTATGTCGTATCAACGACGAGAAAAACGAGGGTAAATCACTGAATTTATCAACATCTTCAATCCATTTAAACCAGAAATCACTCGCCGTTTTCACTTTCCACGTCTTGATCGAGTTCTTTCAAACGGAAATAATTTTCCTTATCCCGCCGAGAGTCTCAAACGCTTTAAATACTGGAAGAACTGGTTCATAATTTAATATGCACACTTCCCTTTTTTCGTCTTTATCAACGTTGATTGTCTTTAAATCCGGAATTTCATAATACAAATCAACGATTTTCTGATCTTTGTTCTGCTCAATCGTATCGACGACGGTATCATTATCAAGTTCTGTATTGGTTATTCAGTTCTTGAACGAGATATCTTGGGTGATTCATCATTGTTTGATTTCTTTAACAGTGATACACGACGGGAACTCGAAGACCGGGTTATTCCGGATCGAATTGAACGGATGCGCCGATTTAAAGTATTTGATTTGCTTCACTAAATTCATATTTCAGTAACCGCACTCGTCGATGTATTTGATCTTGTTTATTGCTGAGGGTGATAAAATTGTGTCGTCGTTGCTCTTACTCGACAGGCTCGCCTCAAGGACATAAACCTCGTAATTGGTGATAGGAACATATTTGAAACTGAACAACCCGTTGACCTGGCACTGGTAGATTCAGGTTTGTTTGACGTTGAAAAAACAGCTCGAGGAGTTTTCGAAAATAATTTGGAATATTGAAGGGATTACCACGCCCGTGCCGCGGTAGTCCCCGAATTTATCAGGGATTAAAGGATCGGGTTTAATGGAGACACCGTAGTACTTCTCGCCTTCGACTTGTAAAACGAAGTTTTCTTCTGTGTAGGAAATAGCGGATGATGCGGATTTGTTAGCTCATTTAATTCATTGCGTGTTAAGATAACAAAAACTAACTGAACCGTTATCAGCGTAAAACACGAACAGGAGAGGCGATTTATCCCCGATGGCAGCGTTGAAATTATCAAACCCGACTTTCGCTCCACTATACGTAGAGATTAATTTCTTGAAGGAGGTGTTCTCAGTTTTACATTGTGATTTATTAAACACCGTTTTAAAAATATTTTGTATCGCCCCTGAACAAACCGAGTCAGGCAAGTATGAATCTTTTTTGACGACATTCCCCGAGGTCTTGTCGTTGTTGATATCCTTCACAATATCCTTACTCTCATGTTTATGGGAATGTTGAGTCGAATCGTTTAGATTACAATAACTGCTATATCACATTTTAAGCAACGGATCAACAGGATGAACGCAAACACTTGTAACTTTTTCAATGCGTAACAACGGCATAAACATATTATTCGCGTACGTTTTGTCGATTTTTTTCTGGCAGGTGTCTCAGTCCGCAATCAGGATCTTCGCTAATCTCGTCTGCGACTCCTCGGACCTTTCAATGCAGTTCCTAATGAAAATGATTCAATCGTTGATAAAGGTGACGTTGTTGTTGATGAGCATTGATTCGCTTTTCTCGTCCTTGTTCTTAATCGAGCTTCATATTTTGAAGTCGTAGTCGTTCTCTCGAACTCACTTCACGAATTCGTCTCCGAAACTTAAATTTTTTAACATGTTCATTAAGTACAACATGTTCTTGCCACGGATTCCACTGTTGACTTCATTCAGGAACATTTCGCAGTAGAGCTTCGCAAGGTGCTTTTCGATGAATAATTTTTCATTTCCTTTATTTGAACATACCAACAGTGAGAGGATATCAAGGTAATCGTATGTATATTTCTGCTCGAACGCCTCTGAGAGCATCACCAACGACCCTTCGGAATTGTATTTATCGAAGTGTTCAAATGAGATTTTCTCGTTAGGTAGGAGCAGAAGAGTGATAAACGTGAGTAAATTGTGTTTAATCACCGAGTATTTCTGCAGGTTGAATATGATGCTGTGAAGGACCTCGTGATTGATATTCAATTGAATCTTGTTTGTGAATGGGGAGAGGATGAGGCTATTCAACGCAAATGAGAAGTACTCGATGAACCTGCCGATATTGCATAGTTTGCTTTGGGAGAGATTGGTTGATAGAGCGGTAAATATGAAATCTAAGTATTTATTTAAACGTTCATTTACATACTCTGGATTGTTCTGGGTTATCTCAACGGCTCACTTCGCGTGGATTTCATTGTTGTCGATATTTAATCACCTGTTGAGCAACCACTCCCCGAGTTCGGGGTTGTACTTGGAAACGTTGATTAAGATGTTACTTCAAATACTCGCGTGCTTTGAAATGAACGGCTCAAACGCGTTGTATATTTGTTTAATGTTATCAATTGTTTCTTTATCCTTTGCGATGTGCCGGAGGGTTTCGAAGAACTCCGCCGTAAATATTTTACTGATGATCTTAATGGAAACATTCTTCTCCTTATCCTTGATATGATCAAGCACGTCATTCGTGTTCGATAATTTCACTCCTTCAATTGATAAGCAATTGATCCCAAAGCATAAGGCGCTGTTTATTCTCTTTGACGTATAGGCACTCTTATTAACTATCGGCTTACGTATCGTGAATTTAAAGTACCTCGCCTTTGCGTTTATGAGCTGTTCAATGAAATTATCCAAATAATTTTCATTATTGCTTAATAAATCCGGGTTGTTTGAGTAGAAATTAAAACCAAACGCTGTTAGGCATTTCTCGGTGTACTGCTCGTCTTCAATTTGATTCAGCTTTACACAGATATTTAACTTGTCAATTCACTCACCGCACTCTCAGAAAATGAAGGGGATATCACCTGTGATTTTATCGCCATTCGCTGATAAATTATTTGAAAATGATATCAAAATCGTTTTAATTTCTATGATTTGCTGGAGATCAAATATGAAGTACTCCTCGTAAAAATTATCCTTTTTAATTTCTTTTGTGTAAATATGTCCTAGCGTTGGCTTCTTCTTCCCCGACCAGTTGATTGTCGACGGTGTTCATTGTGTTTGCGCCACTTTCTCATGTTCTAATAAAACTAATTTTCCGGTAACTGCGAATTCCTCCTTTTTCGTGGATTCGTAGTTAAACACCTCTTCTTTACTATCCTTTTTGTTTTGGGTATCCGCCCCTGTGTTGATCTTATTCACCTTTGTTTTTGTTATTTCTTCCAGTAACTCTTTATTCAATTCGATTTCTTTGTTGTCATTCACTGTATCCGGGATGATAAGCTGTTGTCTATGCCGGATAACCCGATCAATGAAGAACTTGAACCCGCTGAGTTCAAACGCGAAGTACTTGGTGATCTCATCATCTTTTAGGAAAATATTCAGAATCGTCTCTAATGAACTAAACAATTTCTTTATTTTCAATACACCGTTCCGAGTCGCCATCGTTCCGTTTTTAATCCCGCTGAATACGGCATCGTCGACCTTTTTAACGATATTCATTATTTCCACTCAGCAATTCTCGATCAGATCTCTTCGAGAGGCGCATGAAAAAATAATGTTCTTTACATTCAGCACAACCTGCTTCGAGCTCTGAATGAAAAGCGGTAAGGTAAAAGAGGTTTTCATTACGTGTTGAAGGTTGAAAATAAAGAAAATCATGTAATTTCTCAACGCGTTTTTAAACACCGGCGCCTTCGTTTCGTTAACATCGAGGATGATGTACAGTTTCCGAATGAATAAAGATAACACATTTAGTAAACTTGCAGCACATGCCATACGGAGATAAATCGTATTGTTATTCCCAGTGCAACCTGAATACGACGTGAAGTTCAAGTGTTTAATTAGGAATTCACTTGTACTTGTGAATCAGGAAACCAAGGTAGTGATATTATCTTTACTCGTATAATCCAAACACTCCTCGTTAATGCTATTCCCTTTGCTTTGAAGGACAACATCGATGATCTGCTTGATAAACGTCATCAAATAATTTTCACTTTTCGTATTCATGTGATTGTTGAGGATATAAATTATCACTTCGATTATCTGTTTCAGCTGGTCTGACGTCAACGGTTTGCTTTCCTTCGAGTATCAACTCGTGAACGCCTGGAGGAACCGAACGTAAAATATTTCTTGTCAAGTCTCATCGAGTTTAAAGAAGGAGTTGATAAACAACATATTGAAATTATTATTATAGAACAGCATCGCAATGTTCGCGCTCTCGAGGATATTTGTCAAATACTTCCAAAAATTATTTGCATTGCTATACCCGATTTTGGTCGTCTGGTTGAACTTCACCAGCGCTGAGATGAATCCTTCGATGATTTTACTGTTATTTTGATTGATTATCACATCGTCCTTACTGTTCATCCCACCGGTGTTTCACTTGACGATGTTATAACTTTTATTCAGAATGTTCAGTCAATAGTCGAATTGATTCGCTTCGGTTTCGGTGAAGGTCGCTCCATTGGCTAATGTCATGAAATTTCACGTTTTTTGTTGAATAATTCATATAATTTTACTATTCGAAAACGGAGCTTCTTTCACCGTCTCATGCTTCGCATTCGGGTCGCTGACTTTAAAATGGTCAATTCATTTGTTGATTATTTTCTCGACTTTGCCTTTGATGTTCACGTTATCCCATTCGCTAAATAAGATCTCGATGAGGAATTCGAGAATGTACTCGTTGACGTACAAACTACTATTCGTTGACTCCGCGCCGATGAAGCTTTTGTATCAGATATTCAATACTTGGGATTTGATCAGGTTCAACATTTCTTTATGAAGACAACTTTTATTCGAGGTTCATTTCTTGATATAACCAATTGAAATGTCGACTCATTTTTCCGGGCTGCTCTCCTTAATGTTCGCCTTGATCACCATTAAAAGAATGGAAATTTTATAGAAAATATCCTTGAAAGAGGCCATAGTCCAAGTATCGATCGTGTTGAATCATTTATCGAGTTCCGCGATCAGCAGCTCAACGCTGAAGTTGAGTTTGATTAAAATGTCAATGATGCTTCTCGGTGAGTAATTCTTGTTTTCACTGTTCAAATACAACGAGTTGACGTAGATAAATAATTCCTTCTTGTGCTCGGAGTAATGCGTGTGCATGAAGTCATATACCGATTTTTGAATCGGACTTGAATTGCTTTCGTTGAATAGGCATATCGTGATCAAATCCTTGATTCATCCGATGTTAATTTTGTCCTTGTTTACCTGACTTTCCTTATTGAGAATATCCAAACTAATTTTTATGATCTGCATGTTCAAACTCAGACTCTGTTCTCATGTGGAAGAAATGTTTACTTTTTTCAGATTGTCCTGCGTTTCTAATATTGTTGTTATTATCGAAATTACGGAGCTTTCACTGCTGCAGTCAACGAGGGCGGTCTTTAAGTTTTCTTGTCAGTTCTTCAACTCGGAGTAGCATTTGATTTTATACCCGTCAAGGTCGGTGTTCTCGTCGTTGTTCATGTTTAATATGTTATTATACTCAATGATGTACTTATCATCATATTTTTTTCGTATTTTATATAGCATCTGCTCTATGGTTTCCTCGCTTTCCTTGCAATTTTCATTTCACGAAAATCACGCGTTTATTTTAGTGTTTTCGTATTTACTTTCCTGGTTGGTTCATCGCCCATATACTAAAGGATATATTTTCACCTTCGGAAAGTCCTTGATCTCCCGGGTACCGTCCTTAATACTAACCTGCACCATTCAGTACTTGGTTCGTGTTTTTAAATTATCAAATAGCAACGTGTTCGAGTCCTGCGAAAGGAAGTTGATTTCGTTTTTATCGATGGAATACTTTGTTATCTGCTTCCAGATATGGTTATAATAGTACTTAAACCTTATACTCGAGAACACATCCCTATCTAACAGTGCGAAAACGTTGACACTGAAATTACAGTCTCATGTGACGTTGTTGGTAGGTGAATAAGTGAGTTTTATTTTCTCGACATCCGCTTCGTCGTCGAGTTTGATGATTCAATTTCAATTATCGTCCATAATTGAGCAATGTGCTTTCATGTTAAGGATATCAGTTCCGTTGGTTTCCCCTGTTTTAAATAGCCCATAACATGGGATGCAATCGAAGAAGTTGATATCGAAAGGGTAAAACTCGCACTTGTTGTTTGATTTTAGTTTCACTATTTCATGGGTTTGTCATTGATTATTTTTGATAATTTCTATCGATTTGTGAATCAACGCCTGAAGCTTGGTATCTAAGGTGTTCTTATCAAGTTGAATCATGTTGAGAAGGAGAATGAAATTGCTTCATCCGGTATTTGTTAAAGAAAACGAGGGAAAGTCTGTTAGAATTTTCGTAAACGCAGCTCCAATAACAGCCTTGTTTGAAGAGAGAGAATAAATTTTTTCAATGAACTCCGTCGAGCTCTGCGACAGGGAAATCGCAGTGTTCGTTAAAATATTATTTTTAATTCAATCGTAGAAATTGATTTTGCTTTCTAAACTGCATCACGTTTTCGGGAGCTTATTGTTCAGGAAAAGCAAGTACTTTAATATCGAGATTCTCTTCGATGCCGATAGGAGTTCGTTGCTGATTTCCGAGGTCAGAAGCATATTGAATTCCTTGAATTTGTTCGTGTTTAGAATGATCTGATGGAAGTTCGAGATTCAATGGTTGTTACTGATATCATTTTTTTTAAACGTGATTCAATCACATGAGACCCCGACGCAGGTGAACATAGGATGTTCTATGTTACCAAGCTCTAATTGGATGTGATCGAATGTTTTTTCTTGGTAATCGTTGTTGTTGATTTGTAAATACGCAGTGTATCATTCACTATTTATTTCATTGTTGAAAATGATGTCTTGCAGTTCAACGCCTTTTACTTTTCCGATTCATCAGCGCGAGGTTCCTTCGCATCCGTATCAACTTATTTCGATTTGTTCGATGTCTTTATTCTTACCGAATTTAGAATGAACGTAGGATTTATTTGTCATTAGCGCTTCACGTGTTTCGTCCTTGTCGACGCTTCCTTCAACGCCGAAGAAAAGGATGCTCATTATTTGCGAGTCGAAGTTTTCGAGTAATCCTTCCCTGCAGTTGGTGGGGAGTAAGTAAATATATTTACATTTCCTATTGTTTACTATCACTTTGCTTTTAATGAAGTCCTTTTCCTGATTCATCTTCACATAGCAAACCGGGTCGTAATCGTAGTAATCTTCGTTGTTCTCCTTCTTCTTGTTCACGAAATCAATGAAGTCTTGGTATGTAAATTTAGAGTATCTTTCCTTGCAAATGCTTAAACTTTCAATGCAATTCAATCAAAAAATCATCCCTTCACCAAAGGGCAAGTCAATGCTTTTCGGTTGAACTTCCGAACCGATAATCACGTTATCAATGATCATTTGATTGTTCTGTTGATTCACGAACAAATAGTCCGGTTTAGGGTAGTTCGAAACGAATCTGTGTTTATTATACAATATCGAACTGATATTCAAAAGCTGGTTCGACTGCGCTCCTTTATAATCATGCACCGATAGCGGTATAAACGTCTTTATTTCATAAACCTCTTTTTCTGTGATTGGAATATTCGAGACACTGTTGTAATTATTCCCCGACGTTTCTCTCTTCGCTTTCTCCTCCTGATGCGTTGGGAATGTCGGTTGATTCAGGTTAAAAGTTCAAGAAATATTTGATCACAGTATATACGATTGTTTTGTTAATTTGATATCTTTTACGCTTGTTCATTGGGTATTTGAGTACACTTTCTTGTAATTGTTATTGTTATTGTTATTAGCTTTGATTCACCCTTTTCAGTCTTTCGAACATTGTGAAATATCAATATCAATGCGATCAAAGTCGAGCATTGTCGTAAGGGAAAGCAAATCGTTTTCGGTGAGCGTGTTAAAATCAATGCTTTTAATCTGCCCTCACGAGATGTCTTTACCTTTAATACCCTCGTTCACCATATCATCATCCTTGTTCTGGCATCAACCGATGCTGATGATTTTACCGTTGTCATCGCAAATCTCGATAACGGGGCTTTTATTATTTTTATTTTTATCGGTGTTTCACGTTGCTTTCCGGAGCAGTCCCACCTGTTCAACGATATCGATTTTATTGATTCCACCCTTTTCATCGATATCTAAAATTTGTTTTTTTGATATGATGTATGTATGTTTATCGTGGGTAAGGACTTTCAATTCGGTTCAAAAAACGTCGGGTTCGAATTGAGTTCGAATATCTAAAAGGTTAAATTGATCTTGTTTTGGTGCGAGGCTTATGCTGGGGTTGTCCATGTCTTTGTTCCTGTTTTTATTGACAATGGTGTAGTTCATTATTTTAATCTCTTTGTCTAGTTCTACTAACACGCTGAGTTCATCGTTGTAAATATATGAGTCGTATATTGATACTACCGGGACAGTGATGTACGTGTGTTCAATCGGTATGAGATGAGTGTATTTATCATTGAAATACAGCGGGTATCAGGTGTGCAAGTTATGAAAGAACTCGCTGTTCATGTTGTGCAACCCTTGTTCAACCGTGTAAAATTTCATCGAGTTGATACTGTTCATGTATAAGAGCTTTTCGTTTTTTTTATCATTCGAGCTTAAGAAATCCCTTATCACGATAGGGTTTATCATTCATTTATATGATGATATTATCATCGCATTGCTGATATAGTTGAACATTACAACAACGAGGACAAACGGTGCGAATGGGTCGGATTCCTCGGTGTAGATGATATGAATATTTTTAACGATCACATCCTTAAACTCCAACTCGTTCTCTGCGTCTTCCTCGCTATTTCTATTCGGCGTAATTGGAAGATTTGCAGCGTTTTCGTTGCTTTTATCCGTTTCAGTCAGTTGCGATTTTTTAATAAGTTCCTTCGGAATCTCGCAGTCGCACATTTCACAACGCATTCGCTTCTCATTGATATATGTGCATACTTTACATTTCCATTGATCAACATCAACCGGAGGAACAGGAGTTTCCTTTTTCGTAATTGAATCGCCGTGTTCAAGGAGATATTCCAAGGCGGTGTTGAAATTGTTTTTATTTGCGTTTAAGGCGACTTTGCAAGCCTCTTCGCTAAAGCCCATCGACATTAAATTATTTCAATGCTTCGTATTTAGATACAAAGACTTATCAATCTTCATTTCCTCCTTTTTCGATGCAACTGGTTTGACCTCATTTGCTTTGGCGGTTACTGTAAAAATATCGTTCATGCTCTTCAGACTCTCTCCCTTGTTGATCTCGATTTGCTTTTGGAATTTTATTCCTTTGCTAATATCAACACTTCCGAGTTTGATCAATCCGAGGTAATAATTGAATATTATCACTGAATTCGTTTTCTTCGTGTACACGGCCAACAGGGGCTTGGTGCAACTGTAATTGTAATTCGAAATGTTACCTTCTTCCATAAGATATTTCATGCTATTGATACTGTAGTTCGTATTGATCACCGGATGAAAATCATTTCACGCCGTGTTTATTACATTGCTCGGGAAATTGCTTTTCAAGTACTTTTCCATTTCGATTTCATTTGTTATTTCGTCTGTATCGATGAGGCGGTCTTTATAGCCATAAAGTTTCATTTCGTTGGTTAGGGAGTTCTCGACGTAAAAGCCTTTATTGGCGAATAGGGTGATATCCTGCTTCTTGTTAAATGGGTAATTTATGAACGTGCTTCAGTTGAATCACGCGCTGAAGATACTATTATCCTTAAGGATGCTTTTATTGTTCCTTTGGTTGACATAGACGATTCACTTATGGAAAATATGAACCAGTTTCGTATAATTATACACGTCGCTCACGCTGTAGTCTTTGATACTGGCGACAGGGACATTCGAGGCGCAGTTGATGTTATCAGGGTTGTCGTTGTTATGCATATCAATCAACGGTGCGTTCTCGTTGGAGTTGTAATTATCGAACTCTCACGCGAAGGGCAGTTCTTGGATCATCGCCGTGTTTAGTTCCTCTTCCGCGCTTTTTTCCGTTTTTTTAATCAATTGAAATTCTATTTTTTTCTCGGGAAGTCATTCGCTTTGGGGGAACGTCGTTGTGGTACTCGTGTTGACTTGTTTATTCGAAATGTATTTCGTTACCTTACCAATTGTGAAGAGAAACCGTTCCATTGTTTTTATCACGGATATGCCTTTACCAATGGAGAGAAGGAAGTAATCGTTGATTGTTTTGCTATTTTCAATCGCGGAGAAAAGGTTGGAAAGGAGTTTGAATTTAGTCACTGAAGGGTTGAGTTTTAAAAACATTTCGAATGGAAATGATGAGAGAATACACTCCAGATCTTCCCGGGAGATCAAGATTTCGTTCGATTTCGCTTGAACGTTTTGGATGTCGTAAATGGCGCTGTAGTTGTATTTTCCGTTTTCTTCTTTTTTAATTATTTTTCACGCGTTTCTTGTGTTGTTAATTACGAGCAAAGAGTCGTTCAACGGTAAATACTCGACGATATAGTTACTTTCTTTGTTGTTATCTTTGCTGATTTCCGGGATATTCGCGAGATTAATTTTATTCTTCCGTTCTCACAAGGAATCGACGGACACATTAGGAAGGAAGTTTACAGTGTTAAACTCCGTTGTTAAATAATTCACAATTTTATCATCTCAACTCTCGATTTTCGTGTTAGTTCCTTTGTTTAATTTGATTAGTTTTATGCGGGTGTTAAAGCTATCCGCGATTTGGCAATGGGTGAACACGCGTTCGGTGATTGAAGAAACTGCATCATCAGGGAGGAGCTTATAATTCTCTTTATCAATGATATTATCCGCGAACGTCGATTTAAACTCTTTCACGTCTTTTGCAGTTTTGAAATAAACAAGGAGGAAATCATTGGTAAATCCCGTTTGCTTTCATTCTCCGAAAACATGGGCGTCCTTCAGCTTCGTCTGGAGTTTTGAATTGAGAAACTCGACCATTTCCAGGTCTTTACCAACGTGAGGATTCTCTTTGATCTGAATTACTGATAAATTCGATACTAAACTTTCTTTCTTTTCCGATGGAATATAATGAACATTCGGGTTTAATATAATCACAGTACTCGGGTCTTCAATACAAACGCAGGGGAACACCGCATCTTTTTTAAAGGAAAATAATTTATTTTTGTATTCCCCATTTCAATAAAACCGTGCAGTGTGTGTTTTATAGTTTATTTCCATCACGACCTTTCGTCGAGACGTGTTTTTGAACGCCATCTGCTTCGCGCTTTTAATAGTTTCCTTTGTATTCTCAGTTTTACCGCTAATCATTCCGAAATGTAAAGCAGAACATGATATCGGACAGATAAACTCGATAAGCACAATACCTTTCGGTGTGATATTCGAAATAACCGCGTAATCTTCTTCAAGTGATTTCAGTGTCGCTATTGAGCCGCCTCCGACGAGTTGAATGTTATTCCCGCTAAGAACTGAGGAGAATTTCGCGATTTGATACGGGGATATTTGTTGTTCCGGGAATGCCGGGAGGGAAGACGGTTGATCTCAGGTCTCGGAGGGGAGATTTCATAATTTATTCGAGGTTTGATTGGGATATTTAGAATACAATACACCTTTTTGGATATAAATTACTTCTCCTGTGGCTGTGTCGTGGGTTTGCCAATCACAATCGGGAACTTCGAAAATTTGATTTTGGTCTTTAATTTTGGGGTTAGACATTATTAATATAATAAAATTTTGGACACTGGTTAAATATTATTTAATTATTTTTATTGGGACTTGAATTGTAAAGGTGGATAAATATATTATAATATAATGTATTTTATCGGGTTTTAATGGGAGTATATGGGTAATGGGATTGGATTTTGAGGAGGGTGAAATTATTTTTATGATTTGGAATTTGGTGAAATGGGGTGAGATGGGTTACTATTTGTAAGGGTGTTTTGGGTGGGAAATGGGATATTAAATAGGAATGATAGGATAAGATTAATGATTTATGATTTAAACGGGTGATTTTATATTGTTTAATAATTAATAGAAATTGGAAAAATGGTTTGGTGAAAGTGGAGTTCGCAAAGAGAAACACAAAGAGATTTTATAGAAATGTAAATGGGGATTGGGCCCAATCCCCAATCCCCAATCCCC
>JAWNBB010016706.1:0-10180 GCA_036325645.1 Balantidium ctenopharyngodoni
AATCCCCAATCCCCAATCCCCACTCTCCCAACTATTCTTATTAAACAATAAAAAATACAACTTAGTAGGTGTAAATACTAGAATAACCAGAAGTAAACAATAAAAAATATGTAAAAATCAACCCAAAAAGTAATATTGAACATCGAATACTTAAAGAATATAAAAGACAACTTCATAAAACGTGGCGAAACTTATAAAATAAATCACTTACAAAGAATTGCATCTAATCCCCTAAATCAAATAAGAAGAAAAAGTTACATGGGTAGGAAAGTACCTCAGGACGATTAAATAAAAATATAAAAATAGTAATTCACTTGAGTCAGGGTGAACGATACGCATCCCTGCATAATAACTTTTACCAAGGAGTCGTTTTTAGGAATCATGAGTATTTCCAACATCATGAATCAATACAAATGAAATGAATTATAAACCTCAATAAAACAAGCAATAATATATTTTTTAATATTGGAACTGCCAAGGAATAGCTAAAACGTGACCTTAAAAAATGCACTCGAAGAACTGGAAATAAGGTCAACTGATCCAGTCTGACTAATTTAGAAATTTATAATCATACTATAATTAATAAATACCTAATACTTTATTTATTATCAAACAAATCTTTATTTCTTAACTTATCCCTGCATAATCATAATCATTTATTCATTTATTATAATTATTACTGTTTTCCCTATATAACTAATACTATTTTCCAATACCTTCGCCAGTCTATTCATTTTCGTCCCCAGTTCCTAGCTGGAGCTCATTCATACTCCATGATGACCGAGGTATCCTTGGATTCTTCAAGTAAAGAGGACTTCTCCGTCCTACTATCAAACCTCTTCTTTTTCCTGGTGTCGCTTCTTTAGATCTCCTTGGTTTAAGTTAGTCTGTTTTCCGGCGGGTTCGATGAGTATGCGATTTTCATTGGTATAACTCTATGCCATGACTTGTCAAGGTTAACCAATCTCGATTTAGGTCTCGAGAAATATGATTCAATAACTATACTTGATACAATTCCTAGATATTTAGGGGTTGATCGTTGAATCAAATCGATTCAGAATCATCTTCATAGTACAAATCGATCCAATAAAGGAAAGGAGTTCCGTTTAATTCGCCATTACCTGTATTATTCCTAATCTCTCCGATACCCCTACGCAAACTTATTAATTATTTCTGCATTATACAAATCTCTGTTTATCTGGAATTATTATCCTTGGATAATTACTGCAGTTAGTCTTTAATCAAAGGAATACTTCATCTTGATAATTATCACCGCCCAAACGCGTGTCTTTTATCCTTGTCAATTATATTTATTATAGTTGTCTATTTAATCTCTTCAGACTCTTTATGTTCTCTAATGAATTCTTCTTAATTGTAATCTCTGTTTTCCTGGAAATCCTTTATGACCATCTTAAACCTCTCATATATCAAAGACTTCCATTCTTGAATTTACTTCAACCTCATTATCCAAAATACACATTCCCTTAACCCTTTTCAATTTATGAACAAAATCATCATATTTATATCCATTCTCCCTTATCATCCCAGTATCAAAAAACTCACAAGATATTCCCTTCTTCTCATTCTCATTCTCCTCCTCCTCATATCCATCCCCTTAAACTCCTGCCCTCCAACTAACCAACCAACCAATCAACTAACTAACTAACTAACTTATTAAACACCGTCTAAATAATATACATTGTTGTTTTATATACAATCTTATTATTTTAACCATAATACATCAAGCACTCCCATCACATAACTGTCTAAATATAAACAATCTTCAACTCGTAATTTTATGTATACAAAGTATATATTTCCATTTTAGCCAACTTTCCAAGCCATCCTAATAATGCATAATATTAAAGTATCAACTCCTGAAGATATATCTACAACGATAAATTAAACCTTTAATATCGGTTCAGCCGTTATCAGTCCTTAACCAAGGGCTTTATTTATTTTTATTATGATCTTCCCAAAGATTGTTATTTTCCGCTTTAATTTACACATTATTATAAAAAATATCATTACTATAATTAATATCCAAATAACAAGACCCAATCATTGGAAAATCAGTTCGGTACTTCTTATTCGCTTAAAACTCAGAGTGATGTCGTTCTTAATCAAATGTGCCGAAATTACCCACATTATGTTGACAAAGTATATCATTTGCCTATTGATACTGAGAAATACATTGGTTTGTCAGAAGAAAAGTATCTTCGTTTCGGTAAGCTTACCCGCGTTTTGGTCAGCGATGAAATCGGTGTAATCATCAAGTAAGTAGGTGTAATAGTTCCATATATTTGACATCGGGTTCTCGTTGTTAACACCGTTGTCGAGGTGTATACAAGCGTTATATATTAGGAATGAGCTTCAACCGTCTCGATCGTCCGCTACGTAATTATCGTAGGAATCTGCGAGATAAATACATGATCCTTCCAGTTTTAGCTGTGCTGTCATTTCGTTTCTCGTGTGGAGCAAGTTCGCCCTGGAAGACCCGGTGAACTTCTTGATTCATTCATTCTCGTAGTAGAGTCGGTAGTATCAAAATGCCATTTTAGAATCTTTCATCGTTTGGTATCGCTCGTCGCTTTCAGTGAAAGCATGAACTTCGTCGCGAAGCTGGATCTCGCTCCTGTCCTGGAAGTACTCGACGTAGTTGAAATAATCTCCGCGAGGTCGCACTATAAAGTTATAGTTCTGTAATAAGACACTGATTGTATAATATCAAGTGATTTCATTGTATGATGAAATACGGTCTAACAAGGCATTAGACATATTAATCATGTAATTGATTGTGTTGTATAGTTCTGAGGAGTAGACAATGTTTAATACCAGAATCAACAAATGAACAAGAAAGGAGATTGATACAATCGCAAAGGATATTTTGATAATTTGCAAAGAATAAACTGAAATCCGAATATGCGTTACATGGTCATTCTCGTGTTTTGGGGTTAATTCTCATGTTGTTCTATTGCTGTTTCTTTCGGGATATCATACGGAGTTCCTTTTATTATGTTTTTTCCTATTCGAATTTTTAGTCTTTGAATCATTAATATGTGCTATCTTTATTCCTCCTTTTTTTCATTCTCCCGTCGACAATACCCCTTGTGTCGTATGTATATTATTATTAATATCTTCACTTCATTTTTCATATTGTCAATACGAATCTTCCTCGAACTCGGTTAATATTTTAATCAAATTTCCTCATTTTGTTTGGAAAAGAATGGCGGTTTCGTTCGGTTTGGAAATCAGAAAATCCAAGTACACTGACCCGATTTGTTTATGTATCACTATTCAAATAATTTGAATCCCTAACAACAGCAACCCCAAGATCAAGCAAGCGAGATTGAAGATGAGCACTTGAAATTGACTGCTTTCGTATTTCTCAAAGAACAAAGAATTTGCAGTTAGAATCAAATTCTCTCACGTGTCGATGAAATTCGACACGAAGTTATATGCGATGTAATAGAATAATATTTCATCCTCAAGTGCCTTAGAGCCTGGAGGAAGGGTTTTTCGGATAAATATTTCTTTGATTTTACACTCGGAAAGGCGGGATTCCGCCTGTAAAAAGCCGAGATTGAAATGGTAATAGTAAAGTTCATCGTTGAAGTTGGAAGTGTACTCAGCGGAGGTGTAGTCGGCGTTGAGTAGAACGTACTTTTGTTCGTTGTATCAAAAGCCATTCATTTCCTGGGCACGGCCGTAACGAATATACTTCCCGATAAAGTTCAGTAATAAATTATATTCATTAAAGAAGTTCTCACTACGCACTCAAAGATGCGATTTTATAAACTCACGGTCTCAATTGATACTTTCGTAAGAGACCTCGTTTATCCCGTCGGCGATCAAATAACCATTTACCGCGACGTTAGTCGCGACTACAAGAAAAGTTTTTAAACGTCAACAGATGGAGTTGCTGTTGAGGATGTCCTCGAGGGTAGAAAATAAACTCTCCTTGAAATAGAAATTGAACGTAAGCATGAATATCATTATATACATTCATATAATTTCTAACCAATAAAACTTACGTTCTATGGAAATGTATTTTGATAATTGCTTATTTCGTAGGGCTTCTTCCTTCTTCGGTTCGGGATTTTTAGTCTTTGTTATCTGTGGACTTTGAGAGAGTTCGTTGAGTCTCGGATTTAAAGCCTCTTGAGAATCATTGAACAACACGCTCATGTTTATCTTACTCCCGTAAATCGCCTTCTGGTTAATCATAGTAACACCAAACTTTATATCTTTATTTTTATTATTTTTGTGCATTAGGGATTTGAGTCTCTGCTTCGACCGTTCAATTTTCTTGTTGGCAACTCAATCATCCGGAACGATAGTCGTACCGCTTTCATTGTAATTAATCAATGTATTATTCAATGTGCTACCGTTGCTATCTCCAGTAACAATGCTTTCCCCGAACGAACCGCCGGATATATCGTCATTTTCATACATTTTCACTGTGAAATAAGGAATCCGCCCGATAGAGCCCAACTGATAATTAAACTTAAAATCATGGGATTGCTCCTCAACGTCCCTACTGGCAAGCATTCTCAAAAGTCAATCGATTGTCTCTTTTCATTCCATGTTATTATCTTCCACCTCGAGCGTTTTTTTGTATTTCATCAACGTGTTCAATATTCCTTTCTTCGTCACAAATATTTTCTGCGACTTCACTTTGGGGATGTCCGTCTCTTCCTCCCGATATCATTGTATTTTATCCTCGAGCTTCGACACTGTGTTTCCATTTACCAAGTTTAAGATCTCATCGCTGTAGTAATTATGTTCCTCGATATAGGTAACAGCCTTTCTGAAGGGCTTCAATATTTTACCAGTGTTCATACCGAATAAACTGCATAAAGATATTTTGAATTTATTGATTCAGTCGTATGTTCACCCATAAGACGAATTGAAATTTTCCGACATTGCAAGGATATTCGCGTTCTTATCTAGAATAAACGTATAGCAATTCTCGTTCGTATTCAAGCATTGAATATCACAAATCAATAAAATTTTGTTTTTTATCGTTGGGAGGTATCGCCCCTTTAAAGACGCTTTGATATGATATTTGTTTTTATCTAGAATGAATACAGTCTTATCAATGGACTCAATCTGCTTTAAAAATCAACGCTTTTTAATCATGATGTCGTGCTCTTCCGCCCATTCTTTAGGGAGTAAAGTGTTATAATTGTGATTGAGGATTTCGTTTGATTTATATCCTCAGATGTTGATTAGTTTCTGGGACATGTAAAGTATATCGTTTTCACCAGTGTTTGAATTGGAGAGTTCAATCGTGTCGCCATGTTTTCCTAATGTATCGCCCTTGACACCGTAGTTGATTATCATTGGGTGCATGAAATAAACCGATTTGAACACGGATGGAGTCTCTTTCACTGTAGAATATGCTTCGACTTTCTTGAAGAATCGCTTCAATTTGTTCGGTATTGATCTATTGATGAGAAGGAAATAGTGCGTTAATCAATAACATATTTCAAGGTTTGTTCATTTATTCTCCCTAAAGTTCGCAGTGAGGAGGTTATTAATTTTATTTGAGTTTTCTTCGATTTTCATACCGATATCATATAAAATTTGCAAATTTATTTTTGTTTTTATTTTCTGCTTTTTCTCAGAGAAAGACACCTTTAATGAGGAAGCGTTTTGATATTCTTCGACACTAAGTTTTAGGTAGTGCTTTATCTTCTCCATTAATGTACAGTATTTAAAACAGGTTTCAAATCGTGCACTTTCTTCGTCATTTTTCGCAATCTCCACACTGCCGATTGCTTGGCTTGATAAGGTTTTCTTATAGTTAAGCATATGATTTTGGAGTTTCATGAAGTATATTTGATATTCCAGTGATATCTTAGCGCCAATTGAGCTGCGATAATAATGCACTAAATATAGCGCGAGAGGGATGTTACCTTTATAGGTTAAAGTGTAATCGCAGTGTAATAGGATCACCCTTCACGTGTTGATATGATGGTGACTTTTCTTCTTTTTATTCGAGGACAAATAGGTTGTTATCTCATTCTCGAAAAGTAATCAAATGTCAATGAATGTCGATGTAAAGTGGTCGTTCCGATTTCAAGATTTGCTTCCTGTCGCGTGTTTTGGGCTGGTGTCTTTAGAGCGTGAGAGTATGCTCGACGTGTTAAGGAAATGAATGGGACATGTTTTCCCTCTTGTGCACGTTATTTTATGCGCTTCTATAATTGAAATGATTGTTGTGATTTTATCGGTGTCATTAACGCTTTCCCTTATCAGATTCAGGAAGTAGTAGAGATAGTTAGGGGAAATCCCCTTTGAGGGATTGAATATGTTTTTAAGGAGTTTCTTGTGAAGGTATATGGAATTGAATATGTGGATTAGGAGTAAAGTGGAGATAACAAGGAATATATTTATAAGATATTTCAGGAATAATTGTTGCGTTTCGAATGTTTCGAAGAGGCTGGTAGTGTAACAAAAGAGAACGTTCAACACAGAACTAAAGAAACAAAAGAGGATTAAACTTACTAGAATAATGTTATAGAACGTGGATGTCGTATAATTAAGTATGTGAAAATAAAGCAACGCAACTGAAACGATAATCATAAAAATAGTAATACCAAACCGAAAACCGTTTGTGCTTATTAGTCAAGGATAGTAGTGAACACCTTGAATGTTCGACAGTATTATTTGCAGGATCAGCAAGTACCGGCTGTGCTCGAAATTAAAATTATATTTTTCTGATATAAAAGGTGAATTGTTGAAAAGAAAAAACAAATAAACATATACATTCGTAAGAAGAATAAAAAAAACATTCACTCCGATTTGAACGATGTTGTTGAACAACTGGGCGGATTTAACCTGTTGTAGTATATCTCCTTGTATTTGTGGGATGTACCCGGAGGACTCAAATAGTAATGCAAAGTTGAAAGATAATATTTCGATAATATGTTGCGATAAAAACGTAATTGCAATTAATAATAAATATACAGCTTTGACCAGCTTCCGAAAGCGAGACTGATCGAAATTGATTCCTGTTTTCGAAAATATTCGTTTGTGAATCAGTGCGAAGGATACACCGGGAATTCAGAGTATCAGGTATAATACTATTGTTTGATACTCTTGCCTGATAATATTAATATTTGAGCTTCGTGTAAAAGAGGAGTAATATGTTAACTTGCTTAATATATTAAACAAAGCAACTTTATTTGGGGAACCTACCTCGAATGCATGTGAACAGATTAATGGTCCAATATATTTTCAAACTCAGAAAAGGAAGACAAAAGTCTTTGTCTGGGTGAATTCGAAATTAATTTGTTCTAGAAGGGATCATATTGTGTGTTTCCAGGGGTTATTCATTTATTTAAGATTAATACAATACTAAGTATGAATTTTTAAATGATTTGTTTTATAATTAAGGTAGAATTCGATTTGCTCCGGGAAAGAAGCAAAGGATGATAAAAGCTTATGCTCTCAAGGGATACGTTGTCATTGACAATGAAAGATGTGAAAACAAAAAAGTTTTTGACTTGTGTTAATAAAAGAAAAAAGTTTATTTTAATGAATTGGGTATCCAGAAGATTAAGGAGGAAATAAATGTACTTTCAATTACACTTCACAAACAATTTATCGTATCATTAACGATAAGAAGAAGTCTCGATAATATTAATAAGAACATCAATAAGAACAATGATTCAAATAATAGCATTAAAGAGAATTAATAATATTAATTTACTGATATTTGCCTGGAAAACAAGAGAAAAGTGATATAATAATAAATTATAATGAGAATAAGGTAAAATAGATCTAAAGGAGTGGGCGATATATATTCAATAATAAATCAATTTATTATTTATTATGTTTATAATCATATTCAGATAACTTTTTGTTTATCTAAATTGACATGTTCTCTAATCACTTCTGGTTTGAATGCATCTATGTTTAACTTCTCTGGCTTTGCTGAATCCATTTTTACCATTTCCACGATAGTTTACCCTAGCCTAATGCTTAGTAAAAATACATCATCATCTTTTTTCACAGAGGTCATCTCGGGATTTGAACTCATGATCTTTTATGTGAAGGACATAGGCATAAATCCCAGATCTTATGAGGAAAGCATAAATTATTATTAAAAATTTGATTTCAATAATTCATGTTATGTAATTCTGCTTAGTTTATTTATATTTATCCACTTCTGTTTCTCTTCATATCTTTCTTGCTTATGAATTGAGTTGAATGTCATGATTACAATAGAATGATTTAATTATCTTTCATTTCTCTTAACTTTCCCTTCATCTTCTTCACATTAACATCCTAATGGAACTTCTCCTTCTGCTTCTTCAATTAATAAAAGAGTAATTTATAAGATATATCTAAAACCTATTATCTCTAAATATTATTAAATACAAAAATTCTCTAACTATCACCTGAATCCAAGTGATTATTGTATAATTTTATTAACCTCGAATATTTTACACCCTACTTCATAATATCCTTTTTCCACAAAGCTAGTTTGGGCTCTCGTAAAGTTACTCTCAGCTCCTTGAATTATCGGACTACTACTCTGATTTACTTCGTTTTCATATGGGAATATCATATGTAAATAGTAACAGTCGTCATTTTCATTTTTATTTTTGTCGAGGATTTCTTCGAAATTGACCTTGTTATGCATTGTTAAATTATTCGTGCTTAAATAGTCTCTGCAAAATATAGACTCCACTCGCTTGTTTATAGGGTTCAAATAGTTCTGATTTTGTAGTCAAGCGGGTAATGTGTTCAATTTATCATTGTTAAAATTTTCTTGCGTGTATTCGACATTGTTCGCCTTGATGCAGTAATCGTTGTTATTATTGATATAACTATTAGCGCGTCATGAGCTTTTGGGAAGGGTTTTTGTTTCACCGCTGATTTTATTTATTAAATTTAGGAGGAATTCTTCCCGGCGAAGCATGAAATAATGTTGTTCGTCCGTCGTGATCGATGATTTATATATCGGGTATTTATTGTTTAAGATTGATATGATTTGTGTTTGGGATAAAGAAGATTCATTGGATGATGCTTCCGATGATGTTGAATTTGCAGGCGGTGCAGAATGAAGGGACAATCAAGAATAGTCTGGCAATGATAACGGAAAGTTCAGATTCTTGGCTGCATTTCCGTATTCAGTTTTTGAAGGATATTCCTCTATTTTTAGTGGGAAATTGCTATTTGAAGAATCATGCAATGCAGTAAGCCCCCGAGTGATACTAGAACGCCCTTGGTTATTAGACGTGCTTATAATAGCGAGAGTGCCGATTATACATAAAACGCCGAGCATTCCAATAACTGAAAACGTTTTTCTGGTGATCTGCCCTCCGTATCCAAATGAAGAAAAGGTGTCATCGCTTCAATAAGAATGTGTGTTCAAGCTTTCTGAAGACGGATGATTAGGACAAGTCGAATTTAAATTGTTACTATTACTATTCACATCGCAAAGGCAACGGGAATCGGATACGTTAATATCTATATAATCTTGACTTTCTCCTTTGAGGCACTTTAAGCACCGAGGACAATCATTGATTAGTTTTTCATAATAATCAATTTTGCTTTTATAAAGTAGGTTCTCCTCAATTAGTTGAGTCATCTCCATTTTGTGTTTGTCGCGGCTTTTTTGTGCGGAAAGACGATTTCGAATCATTTTGATCTCTTTTTTTGATAATTGTTTGTTCTCCTCCTCCTTTTCCTTCTCGTCGTTACGTTTATTTTGTAGGAATTGCTTTCGTTTTTCTGCCTTTTGCTTGATACGGACATTTCGTTCTTGGTTCTTTAACTTTTTTTCCTGTTTTGAATAGTCTTTTGATATTGAAAAATATTGATTTTCTAAAACTGTTCGAGAATGAGGTGTTACTTCTGGGTTTTGGGTTGTGTTTACTCGTTGGAATATGTTTGATATTTCTGTGGGGTCGACATCGAAGGATCCGTTTAACTCGTTGGATTTAGAGTTGAAAAAATAGTCTTCATTGTATTCGATTTGAGGGGAGTCCATTTTTTTAAATAGAATCAGTTTTGAGAGTTTTGGAAAATGATAAACGGTGTTTTATTTATTATTATTGCTATTATTGTTATTATTATTATTTATTTATTTATTTTATATTGAAGCACTACTTATATTTATAGTATAAGTTAATAAGCACTTGGGGATTGGGGATTGGGGATT